>WSTS01000387.1:0-14330 GCA_019627755.1 Serendipita sp. 411 | reverse complement strand
CGGAAATGGAGGTAAGACTCTGCCGCCGAGCGTAGACCGGATTCTGAAAGAAGTGGCGACGTCGGACGGCGGTCCATAGCGGACGATTTGACGCCAATATCACTCTTGGAGGACATTCTAAGTGGATATGATAGGCGTATATACTCGTCTTCACGAAACAAACTAAACGCCTGGTCGTGGGTGGGTTTAAGAAGCTGGTGGCCATAATCGACAACGAAGTTATAGTTCTGGACTTCAGGGTTCCCGTGTTAGACTTGGACAGATGGTCGATGCGGGCCAGACCTGCAGATTTCTGGAACGATTTATATATGTTTAGTACTAGAAACGGTCACAGGCCAGAGTGGAACTCATTTTGACGTCGAGCATTGGGGAACACGGACTTATATTTCCCAAAGGTACATTAGTTGTCATAAAACGCCACAATAAATTCTATACTTCAGAAGAGTGTGGGAACTCCGTGCTGGAATGGCTTGATCTCGTTTTCTTAGCTTTGACGATATTTCGCACTGTGGCGGCAGACTTTGAGAGATTTGATTCGATACGATCCATGTCCCGATGTAAATCTTCAGGGACATAGGAGGGACGAGGGGACACGAGTTCTTCGATACAGTTGGTAATATCTGCCAAGGACACGTCGTAAGACCCCAATAGTCTCCATGAGACCCAATATGTGTCCCGAGCTGACGACAAGGACTTCTCGAGAGATTTGGATTCCTTCTTTGCCTGTATCAAACGATCTATCCAGCGCTGACCCTGTTCTTCAATTCTACGCTGTGTTTGCTCGTATTCTTCTTCCAGCATCTTCACCTGACTCGTTTGAAGAACCCCAGTTTGGGAAAGGGAGGACGCATGTTGTTGTTTTACTCCTGTCTTTTCCCTCTCCAGTCGTTCTATTTGCTTTTCGTAGAATTCGATGTTGCTTTGACTTTCCCTCATAGCTATCTCCTGGTTTTCAATCTTAACCTGGAGTGCCTTGATATATTTAAGCCCGTTCATGGCATCGGCGAGGAGAACACGATGCCGTTCGTATGCGTATTTGATGCATGTCTCGACAGTGATTATATCCGCCTCTTTGAAAGTAGCGAGGGGAGATTTCACTTGTTGCTTTGGGTCAACGGGACGGGATCTGGTTATTTGGGCCATTTATGTCAGGTTCAATCGTTTTAAATCAATTACACGATATCATGATCAGACACTCACGCACGTCGTACGGTTTCGCCTCTTGAATGGAGTCCCAGAAGGAATATTAGAATTCGAAGCACGTCCGAGGTGTCGGATTGTTTCAATTAGAATGGAACATTAGGAAATAATGCAGTCATAGAGACAAAAACCGATTTACTAACCTCCCTTCCAAAGAGTCTTCCGTCGTATCTGAGCTACTATCGCTGGAATCTAAGCCATCAGGCCAGAAAGGAGATATCCATAGGAGAATACTTGCATTTGGGTGAGCTTTGGACTGCTCCGACTAGGTATCTTTGGCCCTTTCTGCTCATCGGTTGGATGGGTGGGCGTTGACTGGTTGGATCGCGTTCTACTTCCCAGTATTTTATAGTAAACTGTATCAGAAAGACAGCATTGGATAAGAGCCGAAGAGTTGTATCCTGACCGAAAAAAGGCGTACATAGTTCCCGCGAGGAAGACCAGATCAAGTTGTACTTGCATAGCCACAGGCAATGGCTTGCTGTCGACCAACTGTGCGCGCGGCCAAAACCTCTGTTCAGACTTGTTTCAACTGCCCATTTATGTTCGAGAGAGGAGCGAATACAAAACTCGGCTCTCACCACATTTCATCGTCGATGATCCTTCGGAAGAGTTCGTGGCACTTTGTTGGTGGTCATCGGAGTTCTTATACCCTTCTTCTACAGGGCATGGAGGCGACCGTGCGAGTATGCCTATTGAATGGAGCTCTCTCGGAACAATCTATTAAGACAAGGTCGGTAGGTGCTCTTTAGAGAGTGCGGAGGAAGTTCAAGGTTGTTTGTCCATCTGGCCCCTTTGCATACATAATAGTCATTAGCTGACATCTGAAACTGCAGCTCAGGCTCAATTCCATGGTACAAAGTTGCATCCTCATATAAGTGCGGCGACTAATCAAACTAGGGACGTCACTCGTGCTTGGGTGTTAGCGGTTTGTTTGCAGATAGCCCTATTGGCCATGATTACGGCCATAAATAGAAATAAAGGAGTGCAGAATACAAAAATGGAATAGAATGGGGATGGGTGTCTATCATATACAAGTATATTTCTGGTTCATGGCAGCCTAAGCTTCCGACGAAGAAAGTATAAAGGCACTTTTCCTCCTTTCCTCCTTGGCTGATCCTTTGGGAGGACGAGGCTGACCGTTCAAACTACGTGACTTTCCACGAAACCTCTCTCGCTTTGTGGTCTTTGAAAGATTGGATTCAATGCGTTGCATCAGGTAAGCTGTGTCCTCTGCCCAGGGACTGGCGGGTTCAGTCTCGATAACATCAATCTCGCTTCTAAGACTTGTCATCATCACATCGTGAGCGAGTAGGGATACCTTCGTGACGCGATATACATCCTCGTTCGATGACAAAGCTTGCGTAAGCGATTCGATTTATAGCTTTACTTCTCTCAAGCTATTTTCCCATCTCTGAATCTGCTCGTTGATTCGGCTCTGGTTCTGAGCATGCTCTTCCTTCAACATCTGCAATGCTCTGGGGTGGGAGGCCTCTTTTGGAGGTGGCAGCGATTTATATTGCAGCTTGGCCTCTACTTTCTCTTTCTTCAGTCGCTCGATTTGATTTTCGTAGAATTCTTGATTGATTTGATAGTCACTGAAAGATTTTTTGTGTTGTATAATAATTTGATGAAGGTCTCCGAGTTCTCTGAGCTCCTCCTTAATTGTCTGGCGGATTATTCCGAGTTCCTCGTAAAGAGATGTAATCTTGCTCTTCACGGTGGTCGGTCCAACAAGAGAAGCTCTGATGATTCAGACAGCATACGTCACATTCTAACCATCGAATAGATTACAGGAGACTACAATCAGGTACTCACGAGTATTGCGTGGCTTTGGCGTCTTGGCCGAGAGGGAGGTTGGAAGCGACACGGGAATTCGAGGCGGGCCTAGTATGTTGAGTGATATAGACATTCATTAATTGGCGTAATCAAAGGGATAGTCATAAACACATCTACTGACCCTTCTCCTGAAGGAATGCCAGGCGCCTCGTGACTAGAACCACTAGAATCTAAACCATGAGGCCAAGGTGAAGATACAACCGAAGTGTGTACTCGCCTTTTAGAGGTATTTTCTCGTTTCCTAAAGGGCAGATTTGGCATCTCCTTCGCTTTAGTGGGAGAGGACGTCTGCGGCGTGCCAACCAGCCATGTCCTTGCCAGTAGTATTAGAACGTAAATATCAAAACTAGATGAGAACTAGGGGTCTAACCGAAAACTAGACATTGTTCTACTGGAGATGGGGTCAAGGTTGTGCTGGTTGGGTATTAAACTTATAAGCGAATAGGGAGCCCGATGCCCTCAGCCCAAGCATGCATGGCGGCCTCACCTACCAGATCTTTCGCTACCTTGTTACCTATGAGAAGAAGAAGGACTAATCAGCATAGTGATTCTCGTGTTTGCGTTCAATGTCTCGGTGTTCAATACGCTCAAGGGAGCACGTTGATCGCGTATATAGCTACAGTCCAAGACATGTGGATTTATACGAGACGGTGTAGAGTCTGCTATTATATAGACGCACTCGCTACACTTCAGACGAGTTGCGACCCTTCGACGCACAGTTCGCTCCTCTTCCATCTTCCTCATATACAGTTGGGAGGGGCTATGTAGGCACACATTATGTCTCACCTTCTTCCTCTCCTGAAGATTCGGATCCTTGTGACTCGTGATCGGTAACGGAGGTCTCAATATCGGCAAGTACGGCTCCCAATTGGTCTTCAGTTTGTGACCGCCTGATACGCAACTCGATCCCTTCGAGAGCACTGACCATATACTTTCGCATCTCGTCGTGGACAATCAAGTTCTCTCGAGTAGCCTTCAGTCTCCTCCTATTAGATGTCTGCTTTTCAGTCAACGATGAAATATCCTCCTTTGATTTACTCGAGAGAACCTCCCATCGCTTAATCTGCTCGTCGAATCTTTGTTTGTTATGCTTGTGCTCCTCCTTTAAGGTTTCCAATACGCTCGGATGGGGGACCGAGACGTTCGGTTCGGGCAATTCATCCTTCTCTTTCTTCAACTCCGTGATTTTCTCCTCGCAAAAGGAAATAATTCCATTCTGCTCTCGTAAGTTCTCTTCTTGTTGAAGTATCGTAGCTTGAATATCTTTCAAACGACTTATTTCTTCCTTCATTGTTAGGTGTAGAGCCTTGAGATCACGGCGAATATCGTCAATCTTCTTCGCTGTAGAAGGATGCAAAGGAGCTTCTGAATGTTCCTTCGGAGATTTGGCAAGGTTTGAGGCAGCTGGTGGGGAATTTTGTGTTTTCAGAGGTCGCGACGTCCCAGAAGGTTTCTTGGGAGGGCCACTGCTTGTGGGGACCACCGTATCATATTAGAACAATAATAGTTAGACGAATGGCGGGATAACTCATCGAACGCAATGGACGTACCCTTTGCCAACCTCTGGATCGCCATGTGACCTGGCAGGTAACTAATCAGAGCCGAGCATGATGCCGGGAGAAGAATTCATATTTACTGCTCGTTACCTGATATGTTTGATTGGGGAGGATTCTTCGATGAAATACGAGGTTCCGTAGAGATGGCAGAGCCCCCGGCATTACGACGTTTCGTAGAGCCGGCAGAGACCCCGGCACTATGGAATAGCCATCAGCAGGAGTCTTGACAAGGCATATCTGTTGAACTAACGTGGTCACGTTGGAGGTTTGTATCTTTGAGCCTCCGTTTGAGTTATCATTCTGCCCTAGAGCAATTTTCCACGCGGACTCTGTCGTATCCATGAATTCTACAAGCTGAGCCCCTGGAGGGGGTATGGACTCTGCCATCGCTTTCAGCTCGGTAAGCCGTCGCTGCCTGACTGGACCCATCACCAGGGACTGCATCGTTGCTACGATGGCAGATCCTAGCAAGGTAACTCCGCTGCATCCACTTATAACTGCTCTGAGGGCAGCATTCGGTTCGGGAGTTGCCCGATTATCGGATAACCGATGCATGTACAGCAGTTTCCCTATCCGAAATCCTGTTTTATAGCTGAATACGATAAGGGTAAGTTTCTGAAGCAGATATTTGAGGTGTGAATACTCAGGACCGTTTCAAAAAGTCTGAAATCTGAGTCACCACGCTCCAATCTATCGAGCCAGTTTTGTCGAGGCCAGGCGTATCAACGAAGGCGATCGATCGAGGTGGGTTACCTAATCTCTTCTTGTAGATAATAATCTCCTGCGTGCAAGGGAACAGGTCATGACCGATGCCTCTGCCGTCTCCGCCAAGAGCGTGGTTAATGAACTAAGGAGAATCAGAGAGGCTCGAAGAGGCGCCATGGAGGACTGACGGTGCTTTTCCCTGCCCCAGTAGGCCCGATGACACTGCAGAGGAGGAGATTAGTAGATAAATTAACGGAGCATATGTGGAAGGGGTACATTATTATTTCGTCGTCTCGAGTAATTTGGTTTGTATCCATGGTCAAGGTGATGAAACAATCAAAATAGCGAGCTACATGAGATCAAGCGAGTATATGTACGGTGATTAAGTGGCGAGTGAGGCCCAGATGCAATTTTTGCAAGGTGCGTGCGCAACGCCGATCGGGTGCTGAACCCTCGTTGTAGGACAATTAAAGCTATATTCGCAATAGTAAAGGTATTAAACGGCCAAATCCGCATAGTTCCACGAATGCTATTCGTCAGGTTTGAAACTACGCCAAGGGGGGATGTAACGGTACCGGCTGTACTGGGTATCACGAAGATCCCAACAGAGGGGCAGCGAGTACATGTAGTACGAGATGCCACTCATGGGAGGATATGGCTAGTCGAACAGATATTGATTCAGGAGGTAGGAGAGAAAGGTAAGCGTACAGTGGTCAGTTCTCAGTGAAACAAGACGGCTCTACCACATTTCATCGCTGAAAAACGTCCCGGGAGGGCATACCGTTATTCATCATCTACCACATTCGCTATTTTGGCCCTTTGTAAGCAGTTCTCCGTACACTTTCTGGTAGGTCGTCCACTATTGAGACCGATTGGTCGTTCCTTTGTGTCCAACTTAGGAACACTCTTGCACCCAACCACGATCGACCACCCTGTGGGCTCAGTAATTCACCGCCATCTTGTTATCGGCTTACTTGTTCCTCCGTAATACGTGCACGTAATATGAATCTCGCGAAGGTGATGGTGATCAATCGTTTCAGCCGCTTCCTGGACGCCGGTCTCTTACTGCTCCACACTGACAGAGACTTCACACTTCAACGCTTAGTTATAGTTTACGCCATCACGTCGATGGTTGGGCGACACCCTAGGGCCTTTGCTTTTGACTCCCTTCAGACCAGATGTTTCATGGGTTGGATTATCGTCTCTCTGGTTGCGTGGCGCCTCCTTTCTGGCACCAGGGTCGCTGGACCTGGATGGCGACGATGTCGAGGTGTTCCTACTATGTGTCCGATGCTGGGTCCTCACACTTGCGATGAGGGAGTGTTCATTATTCAATATTGAAGAAGATTAGGGAAAAACAAACATTGAAACCTTAATATTTACATACTCAGATTTCACGATCGAAACTCGAGAACTTCCTTGGAAATATGACACTGACCGTGAATACCACTATAGCCAAAACATATGGTAGAGAAAACAAGGTACGGCTCCCTCTGTTATAGCTACGCCTCGGAGGAATGGGCAGCATTTTCTTGGATACTGCCTGATCTTTGTCTAGACTTATCCATTCTCGTTTGGGACTGTTCATGGTGATGTCTATGGTATTGTTCGTGGTATTGTTCGTGGTATTCTTGTAGACCTTGCATGTGTGGCCGATCAAAGTCCTCTCTCTCCTTGCTCGTTAGCTGTGGAAGGGAGGACTCGATGCGAGCAAGCAAAGCTTCCAGGGATTCTGTTGATTCTCTCCTTTTGGGACTTGTCCTCTCAATGGTATCGAGGGCGCTGATCAGCCGCTTTCTCATTGCGTCGTGGGCCTCTATAGCTTCTCTAGTAGCGCCGAGTTCAGAGATATTTGACTTCATCTCGCGGTCCAATGTTGTAACCTCCTTCTTTGACTTGCTCAGAAGTTCTTCCCACCGACTGATTTTCTCGTCTATTCTGCGCTTGTCTTGTTCATGTTCCTCCTTTAAGAGGTCCATTGCACTTGAGTCAGGGACCGAGAGTGACATGAGGGATAATTCGTCTCTCTCTTTCTTCAACCGTTTGATTTGAGCCTCATAGAAGACCGTACTCTCCCTCTTCTCCTTTAGGGTCTTTTCTTGTAGGGTGGTCGCACTTTGGATATCCTTCAATCGGTGTATTTCTTCCTTCATCGTCTGACGTAAACCTTTGAGGTCATTGTAGAGATTCTTGATCTTTCGCGTCGTGGGAGGTTCGGGAGCGGAAGCAAGCACGATAGAGGGGGCTGATTGGAAATGCATAATCTGTTCATAATGCAGGGTTGGTTGTTCCTGCATGATCTGATCATAATGAGGATCTTGTTGGCCTTTCATGGTCTGCTCAGAATGCGGTGCTGAATGGGCTTGCAAGACCTGTTTGGTCTGCGAGCTCCCAGAACCCTGAACTGAGTACGATTGAGATTTCCCGATCATCCGAGCTCCTTGGAATGGATCAGATCTATTATAGTCAGCGAGATACCTGTAAAACCCAGATGATACCGGACGGACTCAACGGATATATGCCCACTGAGTAGCTAGTAAGAACCGAGAACAATGATCCAAATTTATTTTCACTTACTGGTGTTGGTGCTGAGGACTCTGGTGCCCGTGACCCTGCCGGACATCAATGATGCTCGAAGAGTGAGTGTGTGGAGAATGATGCCCAATTGGGCCTGACCTGATAAACAACTTGTTAAACGCTTCGCTATAAGTGGCTTTTAATCCAGCTACTTACTGCGTTACCGTAGCCTGTAGAATAGGAGTGTGTCCTGAATGTCTGGTGTCTGTATTCCGGCTTTGAGAACTGAAATAGAATGAATCAATGACAAGCGACAGGGCACAAAGAGAAGAACATTTACTGAGAAGACTGCTTGGAAGCGGAACCTTTGCGACCTCCACGATCGCTACTCCCAGAACTGTTAGGGTCCTGAGATTGGCCGTTTATACTCCTACAGTGTTTGAACGTATATAAGAATCCAGGGGGAATGAAGACTCGAAAGAAACAACATATTCAGATATACTAACCGTAGATAGTTCATGTTTGTCGGAAGCGGATCAGAAGAAGATTGGCCAGTCTCCCAGGCTCACTAAGCTGGCCCTCTCATGACGCCTTTGACGAAACCGCCTAGACTATTCAGGTGATCAGTTGGTCAAATTGAAACGTGACAAACAAAAAGGAAGACATTTGACGACCATTTGCAAGAACCATATGTGGCGGGTGCTACATCGCCTATGAGATGTATATACCATAGTACGTACGATTTCGGATACTTTATGAGTTCCCTGTATAAACCGAAACGGGCATCATGCCTTTGAGAAATGGCCCACGGCAGTGGACGACGTTCCTGTACTACCAAAGCTGACCATAGGGAAACTGGGTTCCTATCGAGTGCACCATGAGGATACTGCCAATCTTATATCTTCATTTACGCTTCATTATGAATACAGATTGGATTGCATACCTAATAAGCGAACATGACTACGAATACTGTGATACAACTTTAGTTGCGAACGTCGATAGAAATCGGAAGGAGCGGTTCGTCTATGCCTCTGATGGCTCGTCCATGGTGGAGGACGGTGAAATCATAACTCCAGGTTGAGATATGAACGACCCAGAGTTCTTCAATTTCGCTTGCTCGATTTGTGTGCGCTCTCGCAGGCTCTACTCGATACTCTTTACCGTGCTGTCGAAGGAATCCTTCGATGGTGAGACTGTTCTCATCTCCGATGTCGTTAATCACCTCAATGAGAGTCGGCTTCATATGTGAGTGACCCATCAAAGAAATTTGCGTAGCGCCAGGCTGAGGTGCTTCTGGTCGCCGGACCCCCCGTCGTTACCAAATAGTTGATGTATTCGAGACTGGCAACACTGAATTAGAGCAGATTATACACTGAAAAACGATCGGCGATCAGCGTTTGGCTCATGGTTGTCGATATCGCGACGGGGTCCAAGTTGCGTTTGATCTTCCCCGACGTGTGGGTGTGCCACTGCCAGCAGCTAGCTAATGGCATAACTTTAGATAATTTACGATACCTGGTACCAGTAATATCAACTGAAGCACCAGATCTAGTTTTCTATTTCTATTTCAAGAAATGACTATTTGAGCGTGACATGGTACTGAACTACGTCACGGAGCGTGTATTATCTATTATCTATTCTATTCACTATAACAACCACTTGTAGGAATTTTGGTGAGTTTGCGACCTGATCAATATTCTATTCGAAATATTCCTTGTCGAAAGTACAACATTAGACGTGAGTAAAACCAAAATCGCAAGTTATAGAGCATAGAATGTAAAATCAGGGTTAATCAATTACGTGAAATCGTCGGCTACGCTTCAGAAGTATTCTGTCGGGTAGGTTTCGACATTCTCTTTGCAGGAGGACCTTGCGACTGTATGGCATTACTAGGCATTACCTGTGAATTCTCCTCCTTATATGTTAACTGCGGAAGAGAGGATTCTATACGCGTAATCAAAACATCTAATACCTCCTCGTTCGATTGGGCTCCCCGTGTTTCCTCTATCTCATTGAGGGCGTTGATCAGTTGCTTCCGCGTTTCGTCATGGACCACTAAAGCCCCTCTGAGAGCCCTGAGTTCGGCCCTCTCCGACGTCAGGTTCACATCCCACGTCAACGTACTATTCCTCGATGTGCTCAAGAGATCCTCCCATCGCCTAATTTGCTCGTCGATTCTCCGTTTGTTTTGCTCTTGCTCTTCCTTTAGGATTTCTAGCGCATTGGAATGAGGAGCTAAGACTTGTAGAGAGGATAAATCCTCTTTCTCCTTCTTTAACCGCTTGATCTGTCCTTCGTAGAATGCTCTATTCTCCTTTTCTTGATTTAGACCCTGGTCCTGTTGAAGAATTGTAGTTTGGAGATCTCTCAAACGTTTTATCTCTTCCTTTATCGTTTGGCGTAGACCTCTGAGCTCGCTGTAGAGCGCCTGAATCTTTTGTGTTGCAGGAGGCTCCGAAGGAGTCGGCGAAGGCATGCTAGGAAGGTCAAAATAAACTCCTGCTCGTGGCCGCTGTCCAGGATAACTGTTTGTTGGATTCACCGGTGTTGTGTTGGAGCCATCACAATCAGCGAACAGCGTCGAGCTACATGGAGCACGTTAGACTGACTTGGGTAGCTCAGGTACTTCAGATTGTCTGATGGATTCTAATCAGACTCGAATATTTCATCTTCGATGACTCGATATTTACCCTGAAGGATGGAAGGAAACACTCGACGAAGGTGGCTGATTCACATTCCCCCTGGTAAGCGAGTTATAGTCATTGAATATATAGTAGTTTAGGGTATAGCCACCTACAGCAATTGTTGGGGAGGACGCGGAACTCGCCCTGGACTGATAAATGGCCCGTCGTTACTAGGTATAATACCCTACAATCGAGCTACTCACCTCGCCATCATCGCTTGTTCAGGGCTTCTTTGCGATGTGGGCGGCTGCACGGGCGGGTGGCTAGTAGGCGCCTGCGGCTGGCCAATATTCCTACATAATGTTTACGATTAAGAGTCACTAGTTGAACGGGAAACGACATGTCCAAGTGTACTTACCTTAAATAATTCATGATTGTCGCACGAGCGGGTTGAAGGGGTCGGGATCAGATTGATAGTCTCCCAGGCTCACAACGCCAGGGCTTGTAGGCGCGCGTCCTCTTGCACGCCAGCAGGGTCAGTTAAACCCTTCTGTATAACCGAGACGCAACAGAACATTCGAATGCTATTCACACCTCCACTATTCAGGACCGGTTTGATTATCGCTGCGTGACAATGTCAGCATATTACTCGGTTGCATCATTCGTGATATGAATAAATGACAATTTGGGTTGTAAACATGGATATGATACAGATATCGTCCTACATTGGTGATGTTTTGGGAAAGTACAAAGGACAAGGGTGTCTTTCTACGCCTCTGACGATTTGTCCGTGGTGGGGAATAGTCGCCCTGTATCTCCAGAGGTAGACGTAGATATTTCGGATCTCTTCAACTGTTCCGCATGTGTATACTCGCGCAAGCTCCATTCGATGCTCTTCACGATCTCGTCATAGGGCTCTTTCGAGGAGGGAGCGGATTGTATCTCGATTTCATTAATCATCCCGATTAGAGCCGCCTTCATTTTTGCATGAACCAGTAAAGAGGTTCGTATAGTCTTGAATTCGATCTCATTTGATGAGTGAGACCGTTTGAGTGACTCGAGGCTCATAACTGCTGGCGATGAGAGTTGTTCCCACTGACGGATTTGATCATCAATCAGTTTCTGGTTTTGGTCGTATTGGTTCCGTAGGATGTTCGATATAGTCTGATGAGAGTCTTTGTATTGATCCACGGACGACTGAAATAGCCGGCGCGCTTCCTCCTTCTCCTTCTTCAGCCTTACTATTTGTTCCTCGTACATCTTTATGTTGGCTTCCTGTACTTCTGGTTGCTGCATCTCACGTTGAAGGGTCTTGAATCGATCGAGCTCTTCCCGCATCGTCTTGCGGAGAATTTTCAGCTCTACGTAGAGACTGCGCAGTTTCTTCGTGCCTGGACTCTCCGTAAACGGGTTTTGAAACGCATCAGCTAGTGGCCTGAGAACCAATCCGGGGTTCCGAATGCGATCGCCGGTGATCAGATAGACGTGTAACGAACGCTTTTCAATAGATTCACTGACCCAAAAGAAAAACTACTCGACTTGGGGCCAGACCAAACTTCTTCAAGAGGCCTACCAAAAGGGGACTGAAGCTGAGACTCAGGCGATAAAGACGACGACGTAGAAGGAGCGAAACTAGAATTGGGTTGTCCTGTGCCTGATGAGGAAGAGAAAAATTGCGGGACGACCCCCTTTGGTCTGCTTAGAAGCATTTAGAGGCGGAAAAAGCGAAAGGTGATTAGACATACCTATCAGATGAGGATAACAAAGTTGAACCTCCGAAGGAGAACCCAGAATTGGCCTTCCCTTCGATCGAGAACGAAGATGGCGTCTGTTGGATAGATGGAGTTTGCCTGAATTTCGCGTTAACGCCACGTGTACATAGCGGCCATTGGGTAGATTTACTTAGTAGATGATGAAAAAGACGCTAGATCTCCGAATGAGAAACTGGAACCGGCCTTCCCGTTGTCTGCGCCCGACGAAGGTAGAACCTGTTTACTGGGCGAGGTTTGCCTGATTGTTGCAATTAGGAGCGTTAGAAATCGACTAGAGCAAACTATACCCAGAATCATTGGTTGTTCCTGGAGTTTGACTCATAGTTATTGAATTCGGGAATTTGTGAGAGGATGGGGTTCAAGATACAGTCCAGCTCTGCGTGATCCGCATCCACACCACCTGAATCAGTCATCATTATAAAATTTATAGGGCGTTCAGGCTGATACTATTGAATGGTCGAAACTCTGCTACTACTTGAGCATCCTGGCTATATTTGCATGAGGTACTTGGAGCTCTCTATCGCTCATTCGTGATATTCCGAAGGTTATTTGATTCTGAAGTATTCTAATTGTCCGAAAGTTGGTACTAGAGTCTGTTTACGGGACCGAGGGACCTATCACCTGGTTTAGAAACACAACAGGGATTTCAAAACAGCTTTTAGTCTAAATAGAAGCCGCTTTTAATCAATTTCAAGCACGTTATCAATCGACAACCGATACCCCTGCTCCCCCGAGTATCTCTAGGCTTCCGTTGATTGATTCATAACTGTGTCGTCCTACTATGCACCTCCCCGTCTTTAAAACCACGCCCTCTTACCTCTGATACGAGGCCATTGCGCTCGATCCGTTTAATCTCCCTTCTTGGATCTCTATCATGTGGGTCTGGCCTAGTTCCTCTGCAGCGATAGAAAGTCTCGTTCAGAAGCCATTATGCTGCCATACACCAGCAATGATTCTAACACGACGTTCAATTCATCATCAGTTGATGACCTGGAATCGGTAAGAGACGCGAGCTCCACACTTGATAGTATTCATCGATCAGCTGGAACACAGAGCTTTACTTGTCCCAGAGAAATGGTAGCCCAATCGGGTTTACGGTCACGGTCGCTCACCCGATATATGTGAGCCTCTTGATAATTGAAATTGAGTAGCCCAAGGGGCTAGCGTCAGACCACCAAGAACGAATACTTTACGAACGACATCTGTATATCGAAAACCACGAGGACCATAGAAACTCACCGCATAGATATGACCTACTTGAGATTCATGGGGGATAGCGGGATAGCGGTGGTCTAATGTGGTGAAAATGTTTTGACCCTCCCCTCTTCCGATTTATGGAACTCCCTCACCGAAGTCAATCAAACGATTTGATTTCGACCACCAGCCTACAGTATTGCAGTAATCACCGGCGCAAGACAGCCGTTTCAGCAAAAGCTAGCAGAAGGGTGATGCACCTACGGCCTTCTAGCGGATAAAAGGGAACCTCCCAGAGCCCATAATGTAATTTAAACGCCTCAAATACGAGTAAAGCATCGAAATAGCATGACCAATTATAACAACCCACATCGCGAAGCAATACGTGCGATCGTTCTTGGACGGACAAATGTCGATGTTATGAACCATATTGAGTGAGGCACTCATTACAGGTGATACGGGTACGTAAAATTATAGGAACTTCATGCGGGGAGTCGAGTAGCTCAAACGAACTTCCGCTTCAATCCCGCAAATCCGGATAAACACAATGCATCATTGATATATCGGTTTTATAGTTTCACTGGCCTCTCGTCTTCTTGACGCAGCTTCTATCGTTCTACACGAGGGTTCAACACCCGATCTGCATTGCGCTCACAACCTGCCATAGGTGCGCCACGAGCTCATTTGTCTTTCCGCTTATATCCTTTGGGTTTCGCATCCTCGAGGATTTCGTACCTTCTACCATGGCCAACTATGGAATTACCCAAACAGACGAGATTGTTCTGTGAGTCCTGCATTTATGGTTTATTATTACATTTATCCACTCCGCCGCGCAGTGTCATAGGCCAGGGTACTCAGTGGGCAAGGTGGGGAAAAGCCCACAAAGTTCGTGCAAAAGCTTAGGGCATGAGCCTAGGGGACCA
>WSTS01000386.1:0-14350 GCA_019627755.1 Serendipita sp. 411 | reverse complement strand
ACCGAGATCTTTGCTGCTTTCGATGTTGGTAAGGCATCGGCGCTGGAAACCTCGAAATTCACCCCGAAACAGAGAGAAGACGACGACGTGTTCAAATCAATGTTTTAGGCAATAGAATGCGCACCGTGCTCACGAGATAATCTTGACCATAGAGGTCAGATCCTCTGGGACACACTTACGCGCCCTTGCAATTCAGATGTCCTTTTCAAAGTCCGAACCGCTACTTTGGCCTACTTTTCTTTCGCCCAATCTAATCTAAATATCGGCGATGATGAGTTCCTTTTTCGCGGAGAGTTTATATGTTAGGATCAATTGTGGTTAAACCTGTCTAAGTACGCTTAATTTCATTCCCTCTCCTCGGGGGAGCCCCTTCATTGCCAATCATACCAAACAACGCTGCCTTTCCAGCTCACTGCCTGGCTCTGATCACAAACCATGGCAACCTTTCTCCTATAGTAGCAAATGAACCACACCTCGACGCAGCAACGAGGTGTGCTATCGAAGGTAACGGAGAATCGCCAGGAGGCCCTCGATCAGAATAGATGAACGTGAGGGACCCAAGGCTAATTTCCACATAGGCCGACTCAACTGATGAAGATTAGCAAGTAGTAGGGACGAAAGGAGGTCTTGCGGTGGTTCCAGCGTGCAGGTACTTTCATCGAGGGACGACGTTAGTCCTTAAACTCGATCCTGGCCACTCATCTCGTAGGAACCATCTGTCGTTGGCCCTATTTCCGCTTATAGCGCATGAATTACCCGGTTTCTGTTGGTCGACCAGTTCGTGGAGACTGTATTCTGGTCTTATTTGCCGACTGCCGAATGGCGTACTAGTAAAGGGAAAAAAGTACCGTGAAGCAAGGAATTAAGAAACAGTAGACTATATAGAGAGAGGCGAAATGCAGCGTTTTCACATTAGTGGTGGAAGGTGGCTTCGTCGTTCTTCCTCTACCACAATCCGCTCCCCTCTCTCATTAGGGATTCCGACTCTTTACTCACTGAAAAGGGCATTGCAGACGATCATCTCATTTCAGATATTTCTTCAGAGACCATTTGCGGCTCTTTTTGACAAACTCCGTTTTACGTAGTCTTTCTTTACCCGTTGTTTTGGACCATCTACTCCGCCTCCGCAATACTGTAGACAATTGATGGTATGGGTTGGTAAATTGAATGTTCACTTCCACCCCAAATGCTCCAAATTCCAGGCCCGGAACAGGATTTGGATATGCGGGAAGCGATCTTTGAGACTATTGTGCTCATATGACACACAAAACCACGAAGAAGGAAAGAAAAATCGCTGAAACTGAAACGAACCACTGTCGTGAATCGTCGTGGACGGCTAGGATTGGTCCCATGGCATTTCGTACGTTGGACATGGGAGGACGGATGGAGGACGGATGGAGGACAGATCGAAAGGCTATCACCAAGCCACATCCCTAAACATCAACTCTTAATCTCGCTCAAGACTTCCCCGTTATTGGGCGTAATTCCTATTACATCCGAACTAGATTCCCCCGGATACCGACTTAGCTGCTCGTGTGAAGTATCCATTCAAGGTGATTCCACTTTCCACATTTGTATGAAATCATATATCTTACTCGGTTCCAGGGAGTGAGAGAGATTCCACCGGGTGACAGTCGATCTCTATTCCGCACCAAATCGTCAGAGGGGGGCATACGCACTCCTCGCGCTTATAAAAAGGCAGGTCTACCTCCACCAAACTGCGTACGTGCAATTCATCCCACAGAATGGCGTCTCCATCGCAATCTCCTAAGCTCAAGAAGCGGAAATCGCCTCCTGGATCTCCGGTCCCGATAGTCGAACCGACACCAGTGAAACCGGAGCGCAGCTCGTCCGAATCCAGTATCGAAACGGCAACGTCGATTAGGGGAAAACAGTACCTACAAGATTTAGCCCATGGCGATATCGACGCTATCATCGACAATGTCACTGTCCGCTCAGTGGATGACTTTATAGTGGACGAATTTCCCGGGGTGAAAACCGGCCCGACAGTGGCTGATGACCTCTTTCATGAAGTGCCTTATAATCAAGGGCGCGATCATGTCCGGGAGAGTTCAATGTACCCACCTCTAGTATGTCTTTGGGAACGTACATTGACAACCATTTAACGTCCTTTTATAGATCACTGCCTTTAACATGATTGCGACGAAGTCAAATCTTCCGCAAAGTGGCAAATCTTTGAAGTGCATCTCGACTTCCATCGTTATGAACGCCTTCAAAATCGAGCAAGCCATCGATGCGCAGTTCGCACCCGATCTCTTTCTCACCGCCTATAGTGACGAGGTCAACGGCCTGTTCGAGAAGGTTAAGAGCAAGAGCAAGAACAAGAAGGATGAAGACCTTTGGAAGGAGACCCTCTTCCGGTATCCTGGAGTGCTCATCGAAGTGAAACGGGCGCCCTCTGCCAACTTCCCGTGGCAACATGACGACAAAGATTCCCTCAGTGCAGCATTGAACAAAGATGCTAGGGAGCTCCTTGATCAGCTCCATCGCTACGTGGCATATGCGCAGTATACCACCTTGCCATACCGTCACATCTATTGCATTACCGTCACCGCCCAATGGATGCGGTTCTGGAAATGGACGGCGTCGGGTGTGCGTGTATCGGATGCGTTTAAGTACCAGGAAAAAGTGAAGGTGGTAGCGCGCTTCGTACAGGCTCTTCAATTGGGGGACGACGAAGGTCTCGGTCTCAATGTCGGAGAGAACATGCTATTCCGACGTTTCCCTCGACCTATTGGTTGGAATGAATCAGATGAGAGCGAGAGGGTAGAGGTACTGTCGGAACTCTATGTCGATTACATGCAACCCGTTTGGGACAAATGGCCCGAGGCGGCGAACAACGCTGGAGTGTACTTGCTACCATCAAAAAAGATCGATGGCTCGACAACTCCACTCAAAGAATACGTCGTCCTTCAGTACCCCATCTACTCTACAATCGGCATCTTTGGTAGAGGCACGCGCTGTTACCTCGCGATCGAGCGTACCACTTTCGAGGACGAAGATTTCGTAACTATGGGTGACGATAATCTACTCCCCTTGCTACGTACTTTCAAGACGAGTTGGCAGTTCATGAGTCGGAGTAGGGAGGATACTTTTTATACCGCGGCTGGAAAGGTTGAGCATCTAGCCTCGCTCATTGGTGGGGGGGGTCGAAGGACTATCCCAACAGTCCGGTGGTATATTCGCTAGTCAGACGAAGGGCGGAGTGGATGATCTGGACAGGTTCAGCGGTCTTGGGGGCAAGACACCTCGTGAGGAGAGTCATTTCTACATTCGTGAATTACGTTGGGTGATGTTGAGTGAGGTGGGAAGACGCATAACGACACTGGGTAGCTCCGGGGGGCTGATTCGTGTTCTCTGCAATTGCCTCCGAGGTACTTACATTGCATTTGTCGAATTATTATTCTCTCTCAAATTGAATTATAGCATATGAAGGTCTAGAAAAGCGAGGAATTCTCCATCGAGACATCTCAGCAAATAACATTCTCGTCGTTAATCCCGAACTGGGGGGACTCGTGGTCGATCTCGACATGGCCAAGTATATTGGAATGTAAGTGGATTTATATCAAAATTTGATGCTTTTATATGATCTCATGTCATCATAGAGGCTCTACTATTTCCGCGTCAGAGCAGTCTTTGTTCGTAGCCGAGCAGCAAAGGAAGGACGCAAGGCCGGCAATCACTGTTCGTCGTCTGTCTACTGCTTAGTTAATGTGGGCTTAACGTCTTTGATAGGGAACCATGGTGTTCACCGCGATCGCACTCGCAAAATCGCCGCATCCCGCCTCATGGCATGACTATGAGTCTTTCTTCTGGCTCTTGGTTTGGTGCACCATCCGCCACTGTGTAGAAGCGCGACTTGTTTTCCCCGGGGGGCATTTGCCTCTCTACTCTCATGATGATCGCAAGAAAGGCCTCGATCAAGTCTTCCCCTATGAAACGGCCAGGGTGGACGAAGCGAGGGAACATGGGGCGCTGGCCAAGCTCGAATTTCTGCAGAACTGCTCGATTGTTACCCCAAAGAACCCTGCTCTCCAAGTTCTCATCAACTCCCTGCGCTACATATTTAAAGAGCACTATGTCTTGCTTCGATCCCTGCAGGCCACTCAAGACACGATTACACGCCTGCTAAAACTAGCAGATAAGCCTTCGCCATTCATTTCCACTCCATACTCGGCTTCGACGCCAGAACAAGTTAAAGAACATGAGAAGGAAATTTTGAAGCAGGCAGCTGTGGCGCAGTCGCTCGTCTCACAAGATCCCATCAGTGCAGACGAATTGAAATTCGCCGTCATCCGCCTGAAAGAATCCACTGCTTATATCGACAAATCTGCACCTTTCCCGACCTTTGATGTGATAGTCAAGTATTTTGAACAGGCTCTGCCGGCATTGCAGAAACCTCCGGCCGATATGGAGACTTTTGAACCGATGAGGGAACGCAAACCGAAGGCGTTTAAGACCTAGTTTTCCTAGTGGAAAGACTGATATCCCGAAGAATGTAGTGATCTGATCGTGTTGTCGAATATGCCCCTTACGTACTGAACTTGAATCTCTATTAACCTATTGACGATCGATCATTAGTAAAAAGAGCCCCTCGTTTTTATAGTAAATTTGCTCAACAAATATTTCGCATTTTCGTATTGACAAGCGAGAGAGGATGAATTGCGAAAAGAGAACAGCATAATGCACAAGTCTGTGACCTTGCGAAAGACTTTAAAGGCAAAGATTTATCAGGCAACAGACCTACACAGACACAGGTGACCTGGGAGTGCTCCAACGATTTACAGTGTGCAAGAAATTTCCAAAAGTCAAATAGACGTCATTGCAACATTATCAACGTAGCTGTTAGTTTGGTTTTCCACACGAGTACATATCATTAAGAAGACATCAGCATTATTCCTTGACAGGCCGATACGGTTTATGCCTCTTCCCATTCGCAATTGTCGTTTAATACGTAGTTCCAGCACCTCCCGAAGCTCCAGTGACAGGATAGTTTCCAGTCGTTCCAGTCTCGTAGTTGCTGGTCGGTGCATTATAAGTGGACGGCTGTTGCTCCGTCGGCTGGTTCGGTTGACCAGCGGGAGTATACTCTGTCGGTTTCTCCTCGGTGGGTGGCACTTGAGTGCGACGTCTACGAATGAGCCACGCGCCAGCGCAGCAGAGGAGAAGCGCGCCACCGAGCGAGCCACCAATGGCGCCGCCGAGAGTACCAGGCGATGGTTTCCCACTGTGACCGTTGTCGTTTCCACCGCTTCCTCCGCTGCTAGTCGTGCTAGAAGATGAAGAACCAGAAGAGAGGGGCGACGTGTTGCTGACGACAGTGGTGCCACTACATCGGATGAAAGTATGAGTATAGGTGACGGGGAGGGCAGAAAGCGACTGTACATACGTCTCAGTGCGAGTGACCGTTGCGTTCACGACTACGGTTCCGGTTTCTGCACGAGTTTCTGCAGGGGTCGAACTTGGGGTAGCGATGGAGCTGATCGAAGTACTGGAAAGTGTTCCATATCCTCCCTATGTGAATTTAGTTACGAAAAAAGGGATAGGGGAGCCGTAAGGAAGGGCTACGAACAGGAGGCGTGCAAGCTCCATCGGTGCAAACGAATCCGGTCGAGCAGCAATTGGTACCACAGCATGTCTCTCCGGCGTTGCAGCATGCTATATAGACATGTCAGATAATCATGATACGAATATGCGCCATAGAACACTAACCTTCACCACAACCGGTCTGGCCATTTGTACAGCAGGTCGAGTAACCTTGGCAAAATTGATCCGCGCCGCAGCATACACCAGAGCTTTCGGCACAGCCTGGTAGTGCAGGACGAGTTAGGAGTGTCTAGTAGATTCCTATAGAGCGTACATACAGGTAGGGGAGCTACTCGGGCAGCAAGGATAATCATAGCTCCCAGGGCACGCAGCTGTGTACCCACCCGGGCAGGTCTATCACAAAGGAAAAGTCATTACACTTTCTTTGAGCGAAGAATGAAGCGGGGCTCACCTGTCTCTTCCCAAGTCGACCACTCGCATCGAGCCTCTGGCCGCACTTTCTAGGCTTTGCAGCGTCCAACTCTTTGATCGCAGGTCCTCCCCATTCGAATCTCTGCGGATTTACGACTTCTCCGTACGCGTTCACATAGATGGGTGACCCAGAATTGGTCTGGTCGGTCAATTGAAGTCCCGAAAGACCCAAGACGGACGCGGAAACGATCTCAGAGAGACCAAAGAAGGAGACTAGAGAGACAAAGAGCTTCATCGTTACGTGAAAGACGCGTTAGAGTTATCGGCAATGGGAGAATTCCGTTCGTTCTAATGGGCCGTGTCGCCGCTGTTGCACTAGACACAGAGGGAGAGGATTCGACGACCTGAAAAGCGCGTCCAGAGGTCGAGGACGGGTCCAAAGTCGAGACAAACAGCAAAGAAAGTCAAAGTTTTTGACCCCTCACTGTGTCGAACGGAGGGCCTGTAAAACACGCGGCGAGGCCGCTTAAATTTGACGGCGTCACGGCCCTGGCAAACTTTGACAGGTTTTTGAAATCGAGACACGTTTGAGGCCTAGTCTGGCATAATGGGTTATATTATGTCGATTTTTCCAACCAAAAAGTCAGGTGAAGATAGTGGCCCATCATTTGGCATATTCGGTTCGCCAAGCCGAGGCAAGATCATTTGGAACCGACGGAAGCGTCAATTTGCCTATCTTTCGCCGTGGCACTAGAAGCAAATCATAGTCCATAAATTTGTTAGATATATTGATACGTATAAAATCAACATTAGCAGTGATAACGGCAAGGAGAGGATGTGTTCACCCTAGGCACTGGCATTGGAAGAATAGTTAATCGAGTCCTTAGTCCGCAGAATCGTAGAATGCATGGAATACGTCGACAGAAAAGTCCTTCAGGCATCACGAACAAATGGTCGAACGACTAAGGGCAGCTGAATCCCCTTTTCAAGTTCGGACAAGACAGCAGGCCGAGTAACGATGCTGAGTAATAGCGTCAGTAGTAACATCTGGATAAGAGGAAGAGACGAACCCAGGGTGTCTACCGATATCTTCAACAGGAACGGCCAACTTGAATTCGAAATTACCGACAAGGAAGAACAGGAGTGCTTTCATCCTATGAGGTTTTAGTATCCCGAACACGTCGTAATAAAATAGTTTGCTTACTCAACCAGAGCAAATCGATATCCTATGCACGCCCTTGGGCCTCCAAGAAAGGTAAGTTGGCTTCCCCAAACGCCAGGAATCGCAGATGTCTCCTTTGGAACCGCGTTCCACCTTTCAGGACTGGGAATACCTTAGTGTCAAGTACGGGATAGAACGAAGAGGAGGGTCACTCACTTGAAAGACTTTCCATCGTCTCCCCAAATGGAAGGAGCTGTATTAAGGTATCGTATTGGGAGATATATCGTATCTCCCTGAGAGATCCTACAAGGTTGGGACGTCAGGACGAAGAACGGGGGTTCGGCGGAGAAGACGGACATAATGCTGTTCTGTACCTTTCCCGTTGTGTCCACGAATGGCTTATCAAGGGGGATGATATCATCCTCAGTGGCCACTCGAATCACGCCGCTCACTACCGCATGATACCGCAATGATTCGCGCACGACGGCTTCCAAGTATGGGAGCGAGTTGAGCTCCTCCATCGTCGGGGACTCCGTATTGATATTGAGTATTTCGTCTCGGAGCCGCTTCTGGACCTCTGGATTATCGGCCAGGGAAAGTAATGTCCAAGCTGTCGCGGTCGACGTCGTTTCGTGTCCTAGACAAGGCACCGTTAAGGCTATTACTAGACACTAGCCTGAGCTCGAGAAACATACCTGCAAGTAAGAAGGTTGGTATCTGGTGCAGAACTTCGTCATCCGTGAGCGCCTTGCTCGCGTCAGCCATGTCATCCAAATTGGAAAAAATCAAGAGGCTGAGTAAGTCCTTCGCCTTCGTCCCTTGTAAGAGCGACCCTTCGCTCTTCTGCTGTTTGACTTCTTCCTTCTTGGTCTCTATCAACCTCTTCCCGATCTCCGTCATTCTCCTGTGAACATCATCGGCACATTTTGACTGTTGATCGAATCGCAAGAGTGACCGAAGGATAGGAAACTGAGCTTTGAGCAACTGGGCGATTGGAAAACCCCCTCCAGGCTGGAATAGTTTCTTAAACGATTTAGCTAGCCCGTCTTCTTCATTGGCCAGTGTGTTGAAGGAATAGTCGAAGCCGGCGAGACCAATAATGTCGAGTGTTGCCCGCGACAAGTAGGAGAGTATGTCGAGCTTAACATCGCCTTCTCCCTCTTTAGAGGTTAAACGAGACATCAGGACGTCACGAAGCTAGCAAGCACCGGTATATCAATAAGGATACTGATGGAGAAGTGGAAAACGGACCTCTTCTGACTTATCAACGAAGATAGAGGTCATATCACGGATATGGGAAGTGCCAAACGAGGGGTTCTGTAAGTCCTGTGAGGTCTTTGTATGGAAAATCAACGAGAAATAGGTACCATCACTCTTCTCTGAACGAACAATGTCAGCTAGTATGCTCCTCACTTAAATTATCTACTTGCCTGACGCTTATGATCGTGTCCTTGTGTTAATCAAGGAAGTGAGAAAAGATGGAGTGTATGAAAGAGGCTTGGACTTTACCTTCAACGAAAAGTAGACCATCACCCAGGATACGGCTCAACATGAAGCGAGTCTGGTCTGGCTTTCTGTAAACCATAGAGTGATTAAGCACATAGTTGACCGCCTTGGTGTCCGTTGTGTACACTCGATCGACCTATGTGTGTGGTATAAGATCGAAGGAGCGAAGAATAAATTTGAAAATTGAGTTTAGTATATGCCTTAGTAGCTCTGGTACGACCACATACCCCAAAGTAAGCCTTGTACTTGATGACATGCCCATACCGCTGAATCATTTCTTCATGCCATAGTCCTTGCTTCCTAGTCCGAATTTGCTTCATATGCCCGAATACGATGTGGTCATTCCCTGGTCCTGGAATAACGCGAAGGGGAGAGAAACGCGAGCGAATGATTCGCCTCGCAAGCTTCAGCAGGGTAGGTCCAAGCACGGCCAAAACCGTGACTGTAAGCAACCTTTTCCACGTTAGAAAGCTCAATGCCTCTTCAGCAGACGAGTATTGAAACGCCATCGAAAATTTCAAGCAAATCGAAAGGGGTGTCGAGGAGAGAGTAAGCTCAAGTGAAGATGAAAAGTCGTTCACCTAGTTGATGAGTGTCTCTGGTTGTAACTCTGAGAACCACTTATATACCTTTCCCAACTGAACCTTTGCAAGCCGGGACTCGGGGGTTTTTCGAACTCCGACCTGCTCTGATTGGCCGGCTATACTTGGCCCACGCAGCTTCGCAGCGCGCAGCCAGCCTCCGAGTATCGGTGAATTCCCAAAATGCTGGTAGAGAATTGTAATATGTGACTTATGAATGATCTTGATCAGAAACCCTTGATGGTGTTTTAGGTGATGTCGAACAGGCAAAGCGGAGGTGGGCCGATATGAGACGTAATAGAGGTTGTGAGGATATCAGAGGGAGATATAACTCTTGATTCATACATAACTCCTTCGAAGGCGCCGATACATGGATGCTAGAGATACGAGTCGTTTGACATTTGAGTATATTTGTTGTTGCTTTCTTTGAGTCGAAAGGGAAGAATCGCATAGGTTAGTAAACACGAGAGGATGAGATAGGAAAGAATTTCATCAGACATCACGAGAGGCTGCCCGAATGAACATGGGTAGCTGGTTCCCCTTGGAGAGTTCAGACTTGACAGCCGGCCTAGTGACGACGCTAAAGAGAAAAAAGGTTCAGAATAGATATAATGATTGAACGAATACATACCCTGGGCGCCTGGTGATATCCTCTGCGGGAACAGCCAGCTCGAATTCAAAGTTTCGGACGAGGAAGAATAGCAGCGCTTTCATCCTATTCATGGCTGAGATTAGGGATTATGCAGGCAAACAGAAATGTGTACTCACTCGACTAGGGCAAATCGATACCCGATACACGCTCGTGGTCCACCAAGGAAGGTGAGCTGGTTCCCCCAGACGCCAGGAATCGCGTATGTATCCTTGGGTACCGCCTTCCATCTATCAGGGCTAGAGTGTATTTGATGTCAGAGACCGTCTAGGCGTGCATTTTGGCAAGGCTCACTTGAAAGATTTTGCGTCCTCACCCCAGATGGAGGTCGTCCTGTTGAACCAACGGATCGGTATGAATATTGTATCGCCCTTGGATATCCTATATTGTTCCATATAAACTTAGGGCCGAAAACAGCAAATTGTTGACAAACGGAATGCAGTCTCGCAAATTTCCCGACTTGTCCGTAAAGGGTTTCTCCAATGGAATCACGTCGTCTTGTGATGCCACTCGAAGCGTGCCGCTTACAACTGAATGATATCGAAGGGATTCGCGAACAACGGCGTCCAGGTATGGCAAAGAGTTCAGGTCCTCCATCGATGGTGATTCCGTATCAAGCATCAGTAACTCGCTCCTAAGTTTCTTTTGTATCTCAGGATGTTCGGCTAGAGAAAGGATGGTCCAGGTAGTCGACGTCGACGTCGTCTCGTGTCCTACAATCTCAAATGTGATCAGGGGCGAGACTCGGAATACTTGATGCAGAGTCTCACCTGCGAGTAAGAATGTCGGAATTTGATGTAGGACTTCTTCATCCGAAAGTGTCTTTCCCGAGTCTTCCTTTTCATTCAAGCTAGAAAGAATCATAAGGCTGAGCAGATCATTTGATTTCGTGCCATCCAACGGGGACCCTTCGCTACTTTGCTGCCTCATCTCCTCCTTCTTTTCAGCGATCAACCGATACCCAATCTCTTTCATACGTTTCTCCACGTCCTCCGTACTCTTTGTCATATAGTCAAATCGTAAAATGGGGCGAAGGATAGGAAACTGAGCCTTGAAGATTTGAGCGACCGGGAAGCCGCCTGTCGTTTGAAAGATAGCTTGGAACGACTTCGCGAGTCCATCTTCCTCGTTAGATAGTGCATTGAACGAGTAGTTGAACCCAGTGAGACCGATGATGTCGAGTGTCGTGCGGGAAAGGTAGGAGAGCATGTCGACCCGAACTCGGTTATTGGCGTCAGCCTCTGATGTCAAACGGGCCATAAGTGCATCTCGGAGCTACAGTATACCACGAATTAGAGTAAGGAAACTGATCAATGGAGTACACGAACCTCTCCTGACTTGGCAACGAATGTCGAAGTCATCTCGCGAATATTGGAAATACCAAAAGGAGGGTTCTGAGGGTTCATTTAGAGCAAGAAAGTTGAGAAAGAGGTGGGAGCATCTACCAGTACTCTTCTCTAAACATGACTATTAATATCACCAGACGATTTCGTAGCCGCCTTTGACTTACCTGACGCTTGTGAACGGCTCCTTTGCACGCATACGTGAGAAATGAGTCATGCAAGGATAAGTATTACACTACCTTCGACAAAAAGGAGACCTATGAAAACGTCAAGAGGAGGCAAATCATATACCAATCGTTCATACCTTCGCCCAGAATACTTTTCAACAACCAACGTGACTGATCGGGCTTTTGGTAGATTTGGTTGTTATTGAGTATGTAGTTCATCGCCTTAGGGTCGGTTGTAAACAGACGATCCGTCTGCCATCCGAAACGTCCAGAATCACCGAAAATTTAGTATAATGCGGACAATCAACATATCTTACGAGATGTTCCAGTATTATTAAACAGATACGTACCCAGAAGAAAGACTTATACTTGACGACGTGCCCATATTTCTGAGCCGTCTGCTCATGCCACAGCCCGCCATTCGTAGCCTGAATTGCAGCCATATGCCCAAAGAGAAAATGTGGGTTTTCCGGTCCTGGAATGACCCGTAGAGGAGAATAGAACGTATGGATCACGTTCCGGGCGAAACGGACCAAAGGTGTCCCAACCACGACCAAAACGACGACTGAAACGAGTTTCTGCCACGTTATAAAGTCTGACAGCTCCTTATACATGGCTGAATCGAGCGTCATTGTAGGGCTCGAAGGGAAAGTGGCGTCGAAGTCGGGACCAAAACTCGAGTCAGTGCTTATAGACACTGTACTGTTGCCTTTTTCCCGTGACCATATATGCGGCTTGTCTAAGTCCGGATACACGTAAGCCGGCACAATTGGTCAATTCTCAATGATACGGGGTCATTTCGGTTGAGCTAGCCAATGAGCAGCTTTGGGTTACTGGTCAAATCTAAGTGTCCCTGGATATAGTAAACAATATTGATTATACAAGAATAAACTTGAGAAGCCCTCTTATAATTACCCAAAATCATCACTGATTCGACAGCGCCATGCCTCCAAACCTCGCGCGAATCCTCTCCTTTGCACCCGCCAGCTCTGCTCTCTCCCTCGCTAACATCTCCCGTTCGGTCCTCAACGCATCTCTTTCACCTCTCAGAGCGGCACGTTCGGACTGTAGCTCACTCATCAACGCGTTCAACGCTTTCGTCTGAGATTCCACAGCCGACGAGATCCCAGCCGCGGTCACAGATGGGAGAGAGGAAGCAGACATCCCGCCAAGGAGGTGAACCTGAGACGTATTCCTTCGATGGGTCAAACCCATGAATGCGCTCGTCCTCTCATTTGCATTTGAGTCGACTCGTTGTCGTCTTCGTTCTCTGTCCATCTCCGCTCTACGAACATGATCGGAGGAGGTCGGATAGTCGTACAAGCCTTGCTCTTCATCATGTTCTTTCACGCGGGTTTCCCTTTCTTTTCCCTTTCTACTCGACCCTTCGTGGGCGTGTACCTCTTCCTCTGCATCACCTTCTCCTGAGTCGAAAAGTGTCTCCTTTGCGCGCCCTTTGCCTTTTCCTTCACCCGTCGATGGGCTGGTGGTAACCTGATCTCTATAACGGCTTCTTGTGGCATCATCCTTCGGCATTGTATCAATTGCATATCTTTCTGCCGCTCGCCCAGTGCGAGGTGTCAGTGGGCTATCAGGCTCACGGCCAATTTGTAGAATGGATCGATCGAGGATCCTGTCTCATACGTTAGTGAAATATGTAAGGGAAAGAGGAGTCCTCCAAGAACCGCGACTCACCCAGCGCTCATCTCCTCCCACACCATTGCAAACTCTCTACCCAACACAAAACTAGGCAATGCGACGAGCAAGAGACCAAAGAGAAGGAGAGGAACCGTCATAAGGCGACCAAAGAATGTTCTTGGTACAATATCGCCATAACCAGTCGTAGTGATAGCTGGAAATAGGATGAGAAACGATGAGGATAGATCGCAAAATGAAAAAGTGTCCACTCACTAACGAGGACAAACCAGGCAGCCATGGGTATACTGTCGAACTGAGTCTTGACACCTTCGGAATCAACAAAGGTTTCGAGTGTGTCGTCCCAAGTACCGCGCTCAATAAAGTATAATAGCGTTGAGAATACGACCAATGCCATGACAATAAAGAATAAAAGAGCGAGAAGCGCATGCTGACTCCTTCGTGTAGCAAGTATCATAACCTTCACCGAGTGAGCAGTGGTCCAAATATAGATAATACTAGCGTACCTCTATGGTAAGTAGGATGGTTGAAGAGTATCGGAAAGGTCGGAAAACACGCAGAAGGCGAAACACCCTTAGGATAGAAAACCGGAAAAAGGCGGTCGTGTCGGCTTGCAATAGCAGTTCAACGTAGTAAGGTAGAATCGCAAACAAGTCGATAAGAGCGAAGAATGCTGGAAATAGGTGAGAAAAATGCGAGGTGAGCAAGCAAAGATCGACGAACAGGTCACCCATTTCGACCAACGCCTCCATCCGCCATTGCCTTCACCGAAGCCCCACGCAAAACTTCTGGCAATATATTCCACGGTGAAAAGAGCGACGATAACAGTCTCCAATCCGAACCAGATTGAGCTCTTGACGGCGTGGAAACTGGGAAGTGTCTCAAGGATCGTCAAGATAGCACTGTGTCGGATACGTGTTCTGTCAGCAAAGCCATTGAAACGACTCCACGGAATCCCTACCTGAGTACTATAATGGTATTCGTCGTAAAATGTAGCGTGAAAGCACTAGTGGATGAAGTTGGTCGCTCCATGAGAAGGAACAGGGCATGGCGGAACGAGCTCCTCGTGCGCTGCAGCTCTCGTAATGTACTTCTAACACGACGAGGTGGGTATGTGTTTGATCTTTGTGGGCGTTTTGGACGATTGGGCGGCGGATTGGGATCTTCGCTGTAGGCAGGAGGTAAGCTCTGGCGACTAGGTGATCGAATTTCTTCGAGGGGTTCGTCTTGAATCACGATAATGTCTTGATCTCCGCCATGACCTTCAGTGATTATCGAGTGCGAAGGCCCTGCAGCTGGTTGCTGAG
>WSTS01000385.1:0-14360 GCA_019627755.1 Serendipita sp. 411 | reverse complement strand
GCACTCACCGGATTCTGTTTCGCCGTCAGTCAGTGGGTCCCTTTTAGTCTCTTGGCAGAGCAGATTTCCAGTCACGGTGGGAATGACGGTGACGCGGGAGCAGGATATCAACCTCTCGCGATGGAAGGTGACCAAGAGCAGGAAGAGGAATCGATCGCGATGCGACAACAACGACAACAGCGAGACGGTCAGACGCACGTTTCGGGGGCTCCGACGGGTGTTGTCTTTGATTCTGGAGAGGAGTCGGTGACGAGAGATCGAAGAGCGGACGCGGATGAACGGACCTTGGTTGGAGACGAGGAGAGGATGAGGTTGATGGAGACGGAGAGAGAAGGTCGCGAAAGGGAGGAAAGGGAATTGATGAAGGACCTGGAAGCGAGCGAATACGCCGTCGAGAGTCCGTACGCTGGTGGGAGTAGCAGTGCTAGCTCGGCTGCTGCAACTGCTGCGATACTGGAGAACCAAAAACAGCCCAATATCAGTGAGAAAGCTGGGATCATACTCGTGAGTACTAGCGGTGCAAATCGATCTGAGCCAGGCAACTGACCCTTTTTGGATCTCGGATAGGGTATTCATAATGTTTCGATCGTCATACCTCAATTCCTCGTCACTGCTCTTTCTTCGATCATCTTTGCAATCTACGAACCAGTGTCGGGAGTTCACCCTGGGGCGGGACACGCTGGGGCTGGAGTTGGAGGGGGGGCAGCTGTTGGACCAAGTAGTGTAGCTGGCGGTCCTGATGATGAGCGACGGAGTGGCCGATTGCTCGCTCGTACTCTCGAGTCGGTTCTATTCAAGAGACTACCAGGTGACCCAGACGACAACAGCGGGGGTGGGAGTCCAGATGGGATCGCGTTGATCTTCAAGGTCGGCGGCGTTAGTAGCATAATAGCAGCGCTATTATGTTGGAGATTGGCGAGGGAGTTGAGACGACGAAGAGGATTCTGACGAGGTGAGGAAAATCGTTCTCAACCGAAAATGAATGGATCCTCTTTTTTTTTCTCGTTCTTCCTACGTTATCTGGTGTCTCATACTGCTCCTTGTTGCAATCTATAACTTATTCCTTTTTCGTTACCTAAATTTCCGGTTCTCTCGGCAACGCGCTCGTCAATGTGGGAACCGCTATACACATATACGCCCGATGAAGTGGGGAGCCTGGCGCCGTACTCGATGTAGGAGTAGATGCAACGACCAGTGATCTTGTAATAGTCAAGTTCTGTGGAGTTCGATGAGTAACTTGGAAAGAGTAAGAAAGAAAATTTACTGCAAGGGTACTCGAAACTACCGAATCGCCACTCCCGTGGTTTCTGGATCCACTTGACCAAAGGGGCGTTCAGATTGTGTACAACAGTGTCTTATGTAAGTCCCCCACGATTATCCAGTTGGTTGGTCAGTAAGCTGCCGGGCAGTTACGATATACACTGGTATTGGGCAGTATATACATGATATTTTGGAGACACGCCGGTTTCAGGGGATGGGAGCGGTGACTGTTGTATTAGCGGCGTTGGTAAGAATGAGCTAACGGCATTGTTGTCGGGTGGTTAATAGCTTCCGCGTGACAAGATTGTCGGCGCTCCGTCATCCAGCCGTAGCTAACGTGCTTCGGCGATGGGCTAAGAACTAACTATGCATAAGATCATGGTCAAGTCTCTGTATCTAAACAGACTATCGATACATAACCGTCTTCTCTATCGATAGAAATGTCGAACTTTGGGTAACGCGTTGTCCGACTCTTGGACGTCGCTTCAACTTTGGACTTGGGCCACGGCACTGCGATTCATCGGGATGTGCCATCTCGCAACATTGGGGTGACGTTGATGTCAGGAATACCATCCCATCTGTCCGATAGAGACCAGTTCCGACCCAAAAAACAAACCTTGCGGGACCTCCTTTCTTCGATCCTTGTGTATACGCATTTTTATGCTCGGTGTAAGTGAAAATTGACACTGTTTCTGGTCGAGAAAGTGGATTAGGTGTTAAATATGATGCTTTGCTATGTTTATTTAGTCGTGGGTGCTATAGACGGAGGTTCAATCGACTCAGTAACTCATGAGTTCTTTCCCCCTTTGTACTACGAGCATCCGCCTATGGTCATGAAGGGATTTCTAGTACATTCACAGACCAATAAACGCCCCGAGATCTCCGAACTTTCATCCTGCCCCGAAGTGTTCAGTGTGACGTCCGATGGATTTGGAAACACGACGGGGGATACATGTTCCGTCCGGGCAGTAAGCCCAGCTGGATATCCAATACCAACTGAATACGTTCTCTGTATAACCAAACCGTGAAACTGGATCCCAGAATAGCTTATTTTCGTCTCTTTTCCTCATCCCCTTCCTCGTCTTTCCTCCACTTGCCCAGCTGCTATTGGTGCTACGTTGAGGAGTGGTTAGAATGGTGTCCCAGATCGAGACATTCTTCTTCCATTTCCAGGTGTCAAGGTATATGTCCGTCGCGGCCATGGCTCTCTGGGTTTACGACTACATATTAACCATCGTCGACGAGTTGGAACTGCTATGGTCGCGAAATGGCATCATGATCAAGGCTTTATATCTCGTGGTAAGCTCGGCTACATGCAAGGGACACTGAATGCTTACCGTCCAATCGTACCCGTCCGTTTGAAGGGACGATATCTGCCCATAGCCGGAATGACCTTTATTGGAAACAGTTAGTTTCGGCTTCAGTTGCGGGTTGCTTCCGATGAATGATGGCGAGCCTTTTTAGATATGCTTCCGACATGGCAATCGGTACCGGCAGTCAAGGCGAGTGGTTCATCCCTTGTCGTTTCGTTGTCCGTTAACCTTCTAATTACAGACGTGAGTAACCGGACATGAACCATTCCAATAATTATTGCTTACGGCCCACAGATGCCGCCAAACATTCGTCGTTTTTACGCTATGCGTAACGATTCAGCACGTCGTATCTATGAGTATGTCTTCTACTCGCTCGCTCGTTACTGCTATTCATCTCATTATGCTCCAGTCATCTTCACAACGCGCCTTTGTGCTATTTTTTTCATGCGGTCAAACGTACAACGACTTCTCGTGTTTTCTCTCGTCGCTTCCCTCGTCGCTCTACTTGTTTTTCACATATTCACTTTCATCAATGTCCTTCCCGGCATGATATGGGCAACTCATCTCCGCGCGTGTGTAACACCAGACTACCGCACGTGGGCTATAGGTGCCACCTCTCTCACTCCGGTATATACTCCCTTACAGCTCATATAATACGATTGCTGACAGACATTTAGATTTTCATGGAGTCCTTGATCTTCTTCGCCACTCTCTTTCACGCGTTTGAGCAGCAGCGAAACAATTTGAGAGTGATGGAGACATCGACCGGTGGAGTGTTACAGAGACTGTACATGGACGGGATACAATACTATATGGTGAGTGTAGTGTCCTTCTCGTTGTCCCCCAGAAGGAAAGGTTCCAATTAAGCTAAATCTTTTGGATCCAGCTCGCTCTTCTCTTTCGACTCGGAGCAGTGCTCACTTTTTATCGAGCCCCGATCGGCCTCATACTCTTGTTCTATCACTTTGAGTATTTGGCGACGAGTATGTTGACATCACGCTTCTTCCTTTCGTTCCGCCGCAAACTTGTAAACAGCCAGACAGTCCCGAGCGAGACTGCAGAGATCACCGGAGCGGAGATTCCTGGATGTTTAGCACTCGGTGTCGAACTCACAGACGTAGTGAATGTAGGAACGGAAGAGTATGCGATGGTGGATACAAGGATGACAAGGGAGCACGAGTCGTCATATGGGACTACCCGACCATTTCTAGATAACAGGCTTGTGTGATGTGACATTGTATCGATTTATTGTATATACAGGATCCACTAGTACGGACGCTAGTTATCCCACCACCCCGTTGACCATTGCATTGGCTAGCGCGCTACAGTCAAACATAAACGACAACGATATGAAGGGTTCAGAAACGAGACGTGGACTGCAGGAGGCTAGTTCGCATTGCCATCTTGCCCACAGCCGCCGCAGGTATTATTTACTCGGTCCATCGTTGTTCTTGTAAGGTCAGTGACCGAGTTGTCAGTGCTTTTCATAGGAAAGGTCGTTGCACCAGCCTGGGTGGAGGGTGGCGTAACATTCTTAGACCCCAACCGTCTTTCCAGCCGTGATCGCGATTCGCGATTTTAGGGCAGAAACCCCGAATTCAGCCTGTACTGCTCGCCCACGTTTCGATGTTATCGCTGTGCGAGAATGTCGAGCCCACGTCCTTCAGACGCACTGAACGACGTTTCCTCCAACAGTACAACCTGCTGCACCGTCGGAGCCTTGAAGGTCTTCAAATAGTGTGGCAAGCAAGGACTGATTTCCAGAGTCCTCGATCACCTGTTGCGGGTTGATACTTTAGATGCGACGCTAATCGGACCCAACTGCCCTCTTCGATTCTTCCATTTTGGAACTCGTCACCATCTTCCTTCTCCCTCTCATCGTCGGATAATTTTCCAGAGGCAAAAGTCCATGTAGGATCAGATTCTATCTCAGTTCGGCGGAGGTTTTCGCTATTCTTCATGGGCAGTATGCGAGTGACCTGGTTCGCGTCCACTAGCGTGACAGGGAACGACATAGTCACCGTACTCACCGAGTTCTATTTCGCCGTCAGTCAGTGGGTGCCGGTCAGTCTTTTGCCCAAACAGATTTCCAACTATGGTGGAAACAATAGTGGGAAGGAGCAAGAGGAAGAACCATTCGCGATGCGGCAACAACGACAACAGTCAACTGAAGTTGTCTTCGATTCTGGAGAGGAGTCGGAGACGAGAGGCAGGAGAGCAGACGTAGAAGAACAGGCGTTTATTGAAGGTGAAGAAGGTGGGGGGTTGGTGGAGAGGGAGAGAGTGGGACGTGAAAGAGAGGGATGTGAAAGGGAGGGACGTAAAAAAAAAAGGCTGGATTGATGAAGAACCTAGAAGCCATTGGATGCGCGGTTGAGCACGGATGCTGTTAGGAGTAGCAACGCGGGTTCAACTGTTGGAAACGGGGCGATGCTCGACAGCCAACGACAGCCTAACATTACTGAGAATGATGGGATCATATTGGTGAGAATCACCAGTATGAATTGACCTGAAAGAAGTGACTGACTTTCTCGAATGTCGAACAGGGCATTCACAATATTTCGATCGTCGTACCCAGTTCTTCATCCCAGCTCTTTCTTCGATCATATTCTCAATCTACGAGCCGGTGTCGGACGTCCGTCCTGGGGGTTGGGGGGGGGGGGACACGCTAGGGAGATGAGACTGGACTGAGCAGCGCAGTGGGTGATCCCGATGAGGAGGGAGGAGGATGGAGACGACTGCCCGCTCGTACGTACTCTTATTGATGCTCTTCAAGAAGTTAGCAGGCGGACCAGACGACAATACAGTTTTTCTACGTTATCTCGTGTCTAATGCTGTTCCTCGGTCGTGATTCATGATTTATTTCTGTTTCATCATCTAACCCAGCCGATTCTTTCCGTAGCGCGCCCACGATCACGGCGCACAAGCACATTCTAGCTTCGGTTTCGTTGCCCAAATCTCTCCGACAATGTGCCCATGGCGGGTGTCGTGAGTTGCGGTGTTGAGGCTGGCTTTGACTTTGACCTCTGCATCTGTGAGCTCAACGTGACGTTTTGTCCGCGCCCATATTCGCGTCTCGGTAATTCATTATCGAAGTGAATGTGAAATGCCTTTTAAGAGACCATCAAGTAATCTGGATGATACTAGTGTAGGTGGAAGCTTTGTCTGCGGCGTAGCGGCGGCTTTAGAGGCTAGCAAGGGTGCGAGCCCGCCGTAGGGTTAGCCAGAGTAGACTCTGACGAATGAGGGCGATCCTGCCGAGTACAGAGAGCCAAGTGCCAAGAACTCAGTTAAATGAACGTGAGAGAGTGTGCGAGGCGCATTCAACGTAAACGTCCGCCTCACTGAGCGGGGCGGAGGAGGCGGGCTCAACCGATGCCGCCCGCCTGGAGATGTGGCTTCAGTTCTGGGATTGCCAACTGTCCATGATACATTCTCAGACGTCGAAAAAAAGAAACTCTCGTATTCAGACGGCGTTCTATATCTCAGTACATTTTCTTTTTTCTTTTTTTTTCCTCGTTTGCGTTCTTCCCCCCTTGAATGTCGAGCTGGCTACGTCCAAGTTTGCATGTGATTCGATGGATGCTACAGCACTCAGCACGGGCTCAATATAGGTTCAATGTGAGCTCGACAAAAGCTAAGCACGAACATGACGCGGGCTCAACGCGGGCTCAACGCGATGACTGAGGCGTCATCAGTTCATTCTGGTCCTCTGTTCAATGCTTAAACTGCAATGGCGATAATTACGTGCGAAAATAAGTATATTCAACCGACAAAGAGTCCATTGAAACCTCTCTTCAATATTTGAATCACAACGGCGGAGATTTCGCGTCAAAACGAGGATTCTGAAACAATGGAGATGTCCTTGTATGCATTCATTCCATACAGATTCTGAGGCTCAATGAGATGCCGAGAAGCTGGCGTTTCGTTCTAGCCATCTCTTCAATACTTTTTGAACCATAATAGCAGTGATGCCGTAGAAACCGCGGAATAAACGCCTCAATAGCAAGATTCTGACTCAATGTGACCCAGAAATCCCATAAAAGGACCCCTCCTAAACCTGCTTTAGTCTCCAGAACCGGTTTCTCCTCGCTTCACATCTTCTTCCTACGAGTTTCGACAGCTCTTTTACCTATATTTCATCACTTTTTCATCTTTCTTCCAACACCTCTTTATCTACTCATCGTCTCCTCTGTCTTTTCATCTCCCACCCAAAATGCGTTATATCACTTTTGGTGCAGTCCTCGTCCTCACCTTGAACGCGGTGACCAATGCTATACCTATTTCAAGGTAAAAATATCATGAAAACACATATATTGCAGTGATTAACGACTATTAATCAGCACCCATATCTCTGTTACTCCTAAGACCGAGAGTCCAAGCCTGGGAGATCTTGCAGGCAGCATCCCGTCGTCAGAGGCAGAGGGAAGCAAAGGAGCACGCATAGAAAAACGATTTATGAACGGAGGCGATTTGGATGGCACTGGTCACCGCCTGGAGCAGCAACAAAACGTGAGACTCCGTGACAAAGCGAGGGAAATGGCGGCCGAGTATGAAAGTGCAGCGGAAGTGAACCAAAGGAACAAGCTGGATGCTGCGGAACGGGTAGCGAGCGACAAACCGGGAGATGGGGCGGCAATGATGAGAGCAGAAGCCCCGCACGAACAAGCAAGATTGCGGAATCTTGCTGCTGCTGGCAGTATGACGAGACTTGGACAGTGTCACGATCATATAGCCAATGCGCATAGTAGTCATGCGTCAGCAATCAGTATAGAAAACAGTACGGGCATGAGAACCCAGATGTCGAGTCAGCATAGAACCAATGCTACTAACTTTACTAACGCTGCTCGGATAGTTTGCAGCGAATTCCCTCATTTGCGAGTTCCAAACTGAGCGCCGAGCTCAAGGGAGAAGCTTCCATCGGCTTCAGGCCCATCGTATTTATTTTCGAGTAATCTCATATCTGTGTTTTTATTTATTCATTTTCGTATTTATTTATTTAAACGCTATTCCTTTCCAGATTCAGGTTATTTCCCTAGGCGTACCTCCAGGGAACAATGAAGCAGGTATAATACACTTAGCCCATTATATCCTCCTTCGACTTTTGAACGCAGAATAGATAGTACATGATCGGATTTTAAAGAGGGTACCAAGCATATCATAGTGGAAGAGCTTTAGTAACTGATTCCCGAGAGAAATTTGTCCACTGAGCAGGAATTGAGCTCTCGTTCACTCGCTTTACATCACTAGAGTTCAATAAAGCTTGGTCGTTGCCTCCCCGATGCTGACAACGCTAGTCTTTTGATTTCTAATTTGTAAAGTCCCTTGAGGATGCTCTTCGTTATGGAGCTGTTAATTCTTCTTCGACATACAATTGAACTATAGCATACTGAGGTACCGAGGGACGGCTGCTGCGGCTCATTTCAATAACTAAACTTGACAAGCATTACTTATCGTGAAGTCAATGGCAAGGAATGAGGATGGTAGAGAGCCCGTCCGACTATATCAATAGCAGATAGCCCCTACAACTAACCAAGGCGACGTCGTCCAATGAATTCTCCGCGCGAATGGTAGTTCCTTGACCATACCCCAGGATGTTCCAGTTGGATGCGTCGCTGGTACTAACCCACGGCCGGAACGAATTAGCGAAGTCCTACCTATACCGAGCTCGCTTGTCGTAATAACGTCCGGACTCCCCACTCAGTCTAACGACTAAGCTATAGCTCCAGGAAGGGCTGTACAAAGTCAAAATTAAACCTACCTAGTTTTCCAGTCAGCACATCGAACGGTGACTGAGTAGGAGTCTGGCGGCCGGGGTGCCATATAGACTCTCTCTTTCTATCGTCGCTTACCGTTCTATACTGGGCGTGGTTCACCTCCCTCGGCTGCTATTTCGACGAGCGTTTTCCCTATTACTGTAACCCAGAATACTATGAAACGTGATAACCCCCTTGCCTCGAACTCTCAGAACCGGCTTCCTCCACCTAGGTCGCGCTGAATTTTCTTCAAAGCTATGCGCCCCGCTCTGTTTAGCCTATCAGCTTTCGTTCTCCTCGTCTACAGGGGCATTTCTCTCCCTGTACTGCCGTATATGTAGGTCATTCTCCCTATTCATCATAGATACAGAGCTCATATGTACGCTCTGATAGCGATCCTCATCAGCAAACGCCTAAGGGGATTGAAGAGGTGCAGAAAAGAGCCTTTCGACAGGTTCAACATAGAGGTGGCCTAAGGACTGGTGATGGCTAACATAGGTGACCACCTCAAACTAGAGGTCGCAGCCATCTGGATCACTAGGAGGCGGGGGCCGATTGGACACGTACATACCAACTCTGCCTGACCAATTAGGCCGAGAGTTGGAGTTTCAAGGAGGATGTGTCTGGTCAACAAGTGTCATTTTGCTCTCGCTAGATACATTTATCGACGTTGTAATCGTAGTGTTCCTTCCACCAGGAGTAGTGAATGAGAGCTTGAGGTCTGAGGTATATAAACCGGAAGTGAATAGATAAACGAATATCGGTTGGCATGGTCACGTTAGTATGTCGTTGGGTACAGCATTGGTCGACCACTTACCACGTCTGGGTGATCGACTGATCGTTCAGCCACACTTACTTCCATGGACCACTCCATCGAGACAAGGACCGGGTTTAATGAGGAGTAGCACGTCTTTGACAATGTCGATGTCACGCGGACCAAAAGCCCTGAGAAAGATACGGTTACCGAGCTCGAAGCCAGTGATGGCACCACCAAGTGCTGCCACCATAACAGCAGTCTCATTCGAGTATATCGATTTCCATAATACCCTGGGACTCTGGGTTTGCTTCCGACATCTACCTTCTCTACCTTGGTAAAGAACGGCAATCTACCGTAGGCTTTCTGGGAGGCCGATATCGTTACATTAGGCCTGGGGAAAGAATCAAATATCACATGCCACTACAGTGAACTGCTCATTTTTCCGTATGTCCGTCGAGTCTCCGTGTATTCCACATATTCGCCTTTCTACTGGTCGTATTTCTCTCGCGCAATCTTAACGTGGTATCTTTCGTCAGTTGTGGACATGCATAGTTAGCAAATCTGATTTAGAGAGGAAACAAGAAATCCGTCTTGTTAGCCCAACCGAGATTTTCTAGCGTTTTCACAGCCGACCGACTGACCTTCGACCTGTGCAGCAGTGTTCTCGCACGATAGGCCTCATCCTGTGTAGTATTCAGACGTTCTCTCCCCCGATACTATCGCTCGTGGAACGTCGCTGGCCTCCGAAAAGCTGCTTGTAACATGACCGATTCGGCTTCCACAACGAGCTGCCAAACACGACAATAAATGCCCTAAATGAGATACTGAAGTTGATAGTGCATTATATTGTCGTGCCGGACGAGCGAAGTCCAGGTAGACGAGGGCCAGGCGAACGAGGTCGTCGTCGTCGTGGTCAAGACCAAAAATGGAAAGTACGTAGCAAGGACGCGCACTTCCTGCGGTTTACGGGTTTACGGGCAACTATCTCCAAATATGAAGATGGTCAAGATATGGATCTTTAACCCCGTGAACTAGATATTAGGCAGACGAAATGCAGTGTGGCTCTCACTCTTGCTTCCTACCACGAAGACTACTTGGTCATTCTTCGCATCTCAAGCCGCCTTTCAGCATTCACGGCGGGTATTTAACTATTTAAACTTATTTAGTAAGTTTGCGAATCGCAAAAACACTCTCTTGGGATCAATCTTTTGGACGACATAGTGGCCGGATACATAACTCGACCGTCGATAGCTCGCAGAACCTCGTAGACATGGTCGGAGCTACAGAAATAACCGCTATCAATGATGATGACGAGCGGAATGAGACGGTCACCCAACACTGGCGTGGTCAGAAAGGCATTCGAGGGCCTTCATGGATGAATATGCCACTCTTGACGATTGATTTATTGGGTACGCAGATTGTCTGGTGTACAGAAATGGGATATGGTACGTCCTAATGGAGCTCTTTCGACTCTGAAACCCAGCTACACGCTGCAGGTGAGATTGGGCGCGCAGCTGGCTAATGTTCTCATCGCTTAGCATCGCCATATCTGCTATCTCTCGGCATCTCGAAACCTTGGATGTCGTTGGTACTCGTAACAGGACCCCTTTCGGGGCTACTCGTCCAGCCGTTGATCGGTAAGTCTCAGACTGGTGGAGTTTCAACAGCCCTATTCTAATTATACATATCAAGGTATACTAGCAGATAGATCAACGTCTAGCTGGGGACGTAGACGACCGTATATGTTCTGTGGCTCGATCCTCTGCTCTCTTTCCCTCCTCTTACTTGGGTTTACAAAGGAAGTAGTGAGCTTTTTCATCTCACCAGAGTCCCCAGCAGTACGTTCTACCTCACACTCTACTGTAGATTCTCACCAAGGTTCTTAGAATGCAACTATTACAATATGGTTGGCCGTTATATCTATCTATTGCGTTGATTTCTCGGTCAACGCAGGTACGTACTTAGTATTCTATCTTGCACTATACCCAACTCCTTGCTAGTTCGAGCCGTTGACCGCGCACTCCTCGTGGACACTTTGCCAACCGCGCAGCAAGCGAGAGGGCAAGCGTGGGCAGGTAGAATGGTCATCGTGGGAAGTGTCGCCGGATTTTGGATGTAGGCTCTACTCTATCTCCGTATCTCGAACTGCGGCTGACGGCCATTCTCATAGCGGTCATATTTCGCTTCCTCTTTATTTCCCCTCGTTGGGGAAAACACAGTTACAGGTTCTCAGTGTCCTAGCTTCGTGCCTTCTCCTCGGAGCCCAGCTTACCACGGCTTTGTCCGTGAGAGAGCGTGTACTGTTACCTTCCGGTCTCCATCAAGATCTAACGTCTATGGAGAGCGGAACTGGGCCAGGCTGGCGACGCTTTGCCGTTCCAAAGCCGTCAAAAAGCAAACCAAGCGTGTTTAAAGTGTTCAAGGACATCTGGTCCAATATCAAAATCCTACCCCCAAACATCCGACGGATCTGTATGGTCCAATTCTTTTCCTGGATCGGATGGTTCCCAGTCTTGTTATTCAGTACCGTATACGTCGGAGAGGTCTATACCCTCTCCCTCCCCGCTGCCCAAGTCAAATTGAGCGCGCCTGGAGAGGCGACGTTGGTCGGCGCAACCGCCCTCTTCGACTCTTCCATCCTGGCCCTCGTCACTATCATTCTCCTCCCTCTCGTCGTCGCATACTTTAAAAAACATAGTCCTCGCCGAATCGGATTTTATTTCGGTATGGCAGAGATTTGGGTGTTTTCGCTCTTGTTGTTCGCGGGCTGTATGGGCGCGACATGGTTCACGTCCCACAGTGTGATGGGGAGCATCAACGTCACTGCTCTCACTGGATTTTGTTTCGCCGTGACTCAATGGATACCATTCAGTCTCTTGGCGGAACAAATATCGAGTCACGGTGAGAACGAGGATCGAGCTAGAGTAGAGTACGAACCTCTCGCGATGCAAGAACAACGGATCCAGCAGTCGCCGCTGAGTGCTCGGATGCGACAATCAAGTACTCCGTCCAGAGTCGTTTTTGATTCTGGGGAGGGGTCGGTAACGAGGGAACGGAGGGGAAACGTGAACGGACGAACACTGTCTGAGGACCAGGAGAGGGCGAGGTTGCTGAAAAGCGAGAGGGATGAAGAAAGAGAAGGTCGCGAATGGGATGAAAGAGAGCTAATGAAGAACCTGGAGGCGTCCGAATACGCAGCCGAAAGTCCGCGCGCGGGTGGGAGTAGCAATGTCAGAAGGTCGGCTTCTAGGAGCGGGACGACGCCCGAGAACCAAAGACAGCCTAACATCAGTGGGAAGGCTGGGATCATACTCGTGAGTACTGGCAATGAGAATCGACTTGATCGAGTTCACTGACTTCGTTCTTCTCTTTCTTATGTCGAACAGGGGATCCACCATGTTTCCATGGTCATGCCACAGTTCCTCGTCACTACTCTTTCCTCGATCATCTTTGCGATTTGTGAACCAGTCTCAGGCGTCCACCTTGGGGCAGGACATGCCGGTGCTGGGGTTGGAGAGGGAACAAATATTAGGGCAAGAAGCCCAATTGGAGGTAGTCTCAATGAAGAAGGGGGAAAGGGTCGACTACTCGTTCGTGCTGTCGAGTCGGTGCTCTTCAGGAGGTTGGCCGACGACAAGAATGAAGATGGGAACCCAGATGGAATCGCGTTGATCTTCAAGATTGGAGGTGTTAGCAGCGTCATAGCGGCGATTTTATGCTGGAGACTGGCGGCGGAGCTTAGAAAACAGAGGAAATTCTGACGAATGAGCCAGTCAACATAAAACGGGAGAAGCATTCACGAGCTCTCCATGAAGAAGTAATGACAGCAACATACAAATCAACGGGAGAAATAAACAAGAAGCTCCATGGCGGCGCTTTAGCACGATGGGCGGCCATGAAGGCACCCTTGGGAATGGAGAGATCTTTGGCCGAGTGAAGAAGCCGTTCGCTCAACGGGGAATCGACAGAAATGAGAAAGCTGCGAGCACAAACATTCAGCCCGCAAGAACCCACACCGCCTTCCCTACCCTCCGAGGCATCATCAAGCCGTTCTTCGTATTTATTCAATATATATTTCTCGTTTTTCAAATTCAAATTGTTGGGAGAAGGAAACCAGTCTATAGCTAACTGGTCGAAGTTTTGAGTGTGTTGGTATGTGCAGTCTTCGATGCCGGCCTAGTAAATTCTTCCCAAGGGGTTCTTCTGCCGCTCGAATACTAGTGGTGGCCAGATGTCCCGTCGTAACTATCTAAGTCTTCCCTAACTAGCGGTATACACTGATCTGATCTAGAGGCTTGGCTCTTCGATGCCGAACAGGAAATTGGTATCGTTATACATAAACTGTTAATGTGATTGGATTCGGTGGTTTCCTCTCTTCCATTCCATTTCGGTGTTCGATGTTCGATGTTCGCTCTCCTGACAATTACCTTTTTAGTGGTGGCCTCCCTTGAGTATAATACACTGCTCAATCACTTGCGATTAGGTGGAATCGCTATATAGAAGGCTGGAGGTTATTAGATAATGTATTCAGACCTCCAAGTACATTACGAGACTGAGAATCCGCCGTCCTCCTTTCTTCGTCTACTTTGCATAGCACAATGTGGACCGGGTGCGAATTGAGATCTACTTTGTGACCAATTAAAGCATTGAATGTCTTCCATCCAGCGCACCGAGACCGGATACGGGAGATCACTAAGGTCAGTTGAGATTGTCCGCACCATTTCTTCACGCTTCTCAGGCTCAACTCGTAGATACAGTTGCGCCTGCTGCTCGCATAACACGACCCACATATTTCTCAACCGAGGAAACACAGAAGATGTTTCCTTTCCTTTCTCAATAGCAAGAAGCTGTGCAAGACGACCGTCTTTGTATCCCCAATGGTATTGGACACAAACGTGTAGTTCGGTAAGGTTGGAAAAGGGCCCTCGGGAGATGAATGCTTCGATGAGCTGGTCAGAGCACTCGTCGGTGAGTTTGACAAACCTTGGGTTGAGTCTCATCTGAGCCAAGTATTCAAGTTTACCCGACGATCCGTCGATATGAAGACGTTGGAGATTCGGAGCCTCTATACGAGCAAGACCTGACCACGAACCAGCCACAGTAAGGTCTTCAAGGCGAGGAAGGTGAAGTCGGGGACATTTGGCTTCTGCAGCATTTCCTCCATTAGGGCTGTCATTGAGATATTTGAAGTCTTCTTCCAAGACAACGAGTTCGCTCAGCACTGATGAGGGAAAGACCGACAATAGATTTGCTGTGATCTTGAGGGCTCGAGGC
>WSTS01000384.1:0-14375 GCA_019627755.1 Serendipita sp. 411 | reverse complement strand
GAGCGACTGCTGGGTGTTGCAATTCTCACCAGGACAAAGAGTGGGTACACACCCAGGATGTCTAAAATCGAGAAGCGGGTAGTTGGTTCGTCATTCCCATTCTCATCTAAACGAACATCACTGACGATCTTTGTAGTTTATAATTTGAAGGATAGAAAGATTGAGAGGTAGAGCATTCTTGACTTACGATCTCTTGTAAGACTAATGCTTCATCTAGCTTGGTGCCGGTTCTCGATGAGGTTCGAGACATTACTATCTCTCGGGATGGTCAACTCGTTCTTGTCAGCTCTGAAAACAAGGTATAGAGTTTATTATCGACGAGAACCGGAATACTGACGATAAGCAGGACCCTCCTCAACTTCTCCGGGTGGATATCGTTGCGGGAATCGGGCGTCTTGTTCCTATCAGGACATATTTACCGAAGCAGGATGTCGACTTTGCGGGGCCTTCGTACTTTGCTGGTCTTCAAGATGAGCTTATTTTGGTCCCAACCAAGTCCGGGGATATTCTCTTTTGGGATCGGGAATCAGGGGTATGTCTGGACACTGATTTCATGGCATGATCTTACATATCCACAGCAACTTCTGCATGCTCTAAGAAATAGGGATGTTGGGGATGGTGACCTAACGAGTGTCGCTTGGAACTACGCCTCCAGGAAGCATATGCTTGCATCTGCATCTCATGATGGAGCCATCCGAATTTGGATGACCGGCCCCAGTGAGAAAGATCTCAACAGAGCATCTTCCTTTGGCTTTGGGACTGAGTTCGAAATGGCAACATCGCCGCATCATATGTCAAGAGCGGGAACGTCTGCAACTGACAATATGCAGGCATTTAGCGACTCGTTTGCAACTTTCCAGGGCCGTCCATCACGTCGCGGATCAGTAAACGCTGGATCCTTTGACGGTCATCGGGAAAGGCGTCGGGTGGATTCGCCTGTTCCTTCAGAGCCTTCGGGTGACAAAGTAGGAGGACCCAATTCTGTCGGAGGGAAGTAGCTATCACCTCCGTAAGCTGAATGTCCAATTGGTCGACGATCAAGGGAAACACTTCTCGTATTTAGACACGTTATCTCACTTGTTTCGCACTTTGTATGTACACTTACGCTGGTATTCATGCTTTTCTTGCACTCAACCTGTTTTGCGGATGTTGATTGGTAAGATTTAGAATATACTAGTGACTTTATTATCGATCTATGGATTCAGTCTATCTATAGCTGAACAGGTTTATTCCATGACAATTACGCGTTGTGGAATCGGTGCTCATATTATTGCGGCCAGGCTTTGCTCGTCTAACAACGGAATTGTGTCTGTAGGGATTACATGGCCAATGTCATTGTCGTCACCCAAGTCCTCATCCAAGAGGTTAGTTATTGTCCCGGTTGGTCGCAGACACCATGGTGGCCATGATCCACTGAACTGCTCCGTTTCTTCCACCCAAGATTCCGCTGGAGTTAAGATGTCGATTACCTCGTCGCATATGGTTTGTAAATCCTTGTTTTTGACCCGATTAAATTGATGGGGCATTTCTTCATCGGTCATGTTCTCCCAAACCTCACTAAACTGTTTGGAAGACTCGTCAATGTACCGGACTAGCCGCTTCCACAAGGACACGAAGAGTGGCAATTCCCTTGGCGAAAGATGAGCTTTTGCGTAGTTGAGCAACAACTCCTTTGACGAGAGTTGGGCCTTTGCGTACTTGAGCAACTTGAAGAGAATTCCAGGTTGCCGGCTCTTAGGATGGAAGTTGATATCCGCGCGTACGAGCTCGACGAGGATACAGATGAGTCTAACCGGATTAGTACTGATGTCACGGCAGATCGAAGAAAGATGTTCAATGCACTGGGTCGATATGTATGTATCGTCGGGTAGGTTCGTAGTATCCCCAACCAGGAGATCTGGAATGAGGGACTCGTAGGCGTTGGGAAGAGTATTACTTGTCCACCCGTATGCAAGATGGAGATGAATCACCGCAAGTATAAAGTCTCCTGCTTCTTTTATACCAATATTGGATGAAGAAAGACCTCGCTCAAAGTCCATCTGCGGTAAATATGTGAGCCAATATTATCCAATCAAAAGTCAAAACGATTGCTCACTAGGGTGTCTAAACCTATTATCACATTGGATAAATATTCGCGACTTGCAAGTGGTGGTAAGTGGTTCCAAAGTCGGAGTCTTAGTCCCCATATATCGCCTGTATCGAGGAACGGTGGGTCCCATAGGCAGAGCTCGCTAACGCGTTCCCATGCGGGATACCTTGACATAATAGGTGTTTCTACACCAGACCAATTCCCAAGGCCACTGGACCAGTCATCATTCCAGGAGATGCCCACAGCCACCGAGGCTAGGACCTGAAGGCAGGGATTTTGCAGCTTGTTTAAGCTTTCTATCGTCCAGTCGTCCAGGCTAGTGATGCCAGGTGTAATATCTGGTTTGATCAGTGTTGTATAGAACAAGCCCACGATAAAGCCACACTGCTCTACTTCTTTGTCGTCATCCTCCATTCCATTGAGCATGCGATCAAAAGTCGACAAGGCAGTACGTAGGACAGGTCCCACTTTTTTCCGCTCCTCGATAAGGGCTGCCGTTCCACTCGGACTAATCTTCACCAATTCAGCTATTTCGTCGTCTGTTGCCCTGAGCCCGTACAACACAGGCCATATATCGAGATGAATTTCCTGTAGGTGATAAAGCTCGCGCACTAGCTTTAATCCATGCTCGTGTTCATCTAGTTTATTTATCCAATTAACCGCTTGAAGTCTTCGAGTGAGCGGAGTGGCTGGAAGACTGATCGTGCCCCATGATTCCCTGTCGATATCTACAGTCCGATCCCAAGGGATACGACCTGTACATATGATGTATAAAATTGCATCTAACCTCTGTTGAAGCTTGTCATGTGGACTGGACGAGAGCTCGTCAAGGAGCTTGGGTAATAGACGCATGCATGTCGTTTTCTCGTCTGGAGAAAAGAGAGAGATCCATGTCTTGCAGAATTCTAGTCGACTAGACGAGATACTGCGGACAAGATCCCGTACAAGGAGTTGGTCTGAAACAATTTGTTCGATTGTCGACCTTGAAGCCTTCAGAGGAAAGGACATGATCCAGTAACGAAGAATTTGGATGGAATCTTTGTTACGAATCCATGAACCTCCTGTATCGTTTCCAAGTTCTTCATCTATAATAGCTTTCAAACTAGGACTATTCAAGCATTGGATCTGGAGTGCATAGTCGATGACAGCGGTCTCTGTGAGGTCATCATTCCATAGGAACGAGATATACCTATCTGCCAGAGCTTGGAAGATTTTAGTCCATGGAATGCTGTTATGAATACTGGAGTCGGAATCCTCGACGATCGTCGAGAGCTCGTTGATAGGGGTAAGGATTCGCTGGTAAACGTCTGGGGAGATTGAGATCTGGTTCAAAAGCCAGATGATGGACTTTGGTTTCCAACTCGTGTGGCGGATGAAGAGCTTGTCGCGTTCGGCCAACGAGGACTGGGAAAAGAGGTCGGGCATCTTTTGCCAGGACTTTGTCAATGAGGAGTAAAAGGTAGATTCCTCCCTTGTTATCAACAGTCCTGAATCAGCGTCACTGACTGACCCTTCTGGTGTCTCCCATCCAGGTTCACACTTCCAGGGCAGCATCTTCGAAAACAATGAGAAGACGGTCCGAATTGTCCATGAGAAAAGGTGAAGGATATAATAGGACCAGTCGGCAACTGGTGTACGATACGGGCAAGAAGGAAAGAATACTGCAAGGATTGTGGTGCCAAGATAGAAAGTAGCTGCAAATACGCCACATCCAAGTACCACCCAAGATATGAAGCGGTATATACCCCATATCCACATAATCAAACCAACAAAGAATAAGCCGACAGATATATGGAGAATGACAGGCAGAAGGCCCATGATTGCGGCCATCTTCCACCCCTCCCCGCCTTCGTACCTGTAATGCCGACGTCTTGCCCGTTCTTCTGGAGACGACCCTGACCTTCCTGTCATTGTGCGATATTCCATCATCCACTGCAAGGCAACCACAGCGGCAAGTGCAACGCCGATGCTCAAGCAGAGACTCGCAAAGAAAAGACAATTGACAGCAATGGAAGTTGTCGACGGACGGAACGGTGGTGGGGTATATGGCTTATAAGTTCCGTTTGCCATGTTGTTCATGAGAAACACGAGGGCGTCTACCATCACATCCGTGTTATCCTCCTCCAGGAGTGTTTTGCTATCCACCACAAGAGTTACCAACACGGCGGAGAAAATGGCAGCCTGCAAAATTTTAGCCAAGACCCAATAGTTCGTTAGAGCTAGCGGGCGCTTACAAATGTCAGGAGAGCTTGTAGGCGTGAAGTCCAGTCTTCAATGGCTGCACTGTCGATAACAAATGCTTCATTGCAATAAATCTCGTCCGATGTGCTCTCTGCTGGGAATGGGCGCTCCAATGGCAACACTTGCAACGAATTAGTTAAGATGTGCCCAGGCTTGCGTCGGCTCAGAGATTATCTCACTCATTTGGGGCTTTGACACGTTCATTTTGTGTATAGATTGACTCTGTCGATACCCTGAGAGTCGAGGCGTGGTCCAGGTCAGCGATATGGCGTGGGACAAACAAAGGCGAGCAACTTGCACCAGAACACTACGACGCTGAGCTTCCGGGCTAACTCTAGGCCCAATCCCCTCATCTACAGCGCATGTTTATTACATCTGTGGTTTATAATCTACACAATCTGCATCCCATGATGGAGCCATCCAAAGTTGAATGACCGGCCACAGTGAGAAAGATCTCAACAGAGCATCCTTTGGCTTTGGGACTGAATTCGAAACGCGACATTGCCGCATCATATGTCAAGAGCGGGAACGTCTGCGACTGACAATATGCAGGCATTTAGCGACTCGTTTGCAACTTTTCAGGGGCGTCCGTCACGTCGTGGATCAGTAAACGCTGGGTCCTTTGACGGTCATCGGGAAAGGCGTCGGGTGGATTCGCCTGTTCCTTCAGAGCCTTCGGGTGACAAAGTAGGAGGACCCAACTCTGTCGGAGGGAAGTAGCTATGACCTCCGTGAGCTGAATGTCCAATTGATCGACGACCAAGGGAAACATCTCTCATATTTAGACACGTTATCTCACTTGTTTCGCGTTTTGTATGTACACTTATGCTGGTATTCACGCTTTTCTTGCACTCAACCTGTTTCGCGAGTATCGATTACCGTAGTAAGGTTTGTCACTTGTCAGTGACTTTATCGCCATTTTACCGATTTCCGTTCAACTGTAGCCAAAGTAGTCTCGTTTTATTGCAACTCCAAGTTCTGAAATCGGTGTTTATACCATTGATTGTGGTCTGGGTTTACTCGACGTCTAACAAGGAAATTGTGTTTCTGGGCATGTGACTGATACGGCTAAAACTATTCTTGTCAACCAGTTCTGCTTTATCAAAGAGGGCCGTCTATTCGTGGTTGGTCACCAACCACTATGGCCTCTGGTTTCTGATCGCATTCCGAGAAGTGCTTCACCAACGATGTCATCTATAACATCGTAGTGAGTGATGGAAAAACCAAATGCGGTAATGAAGAACTTACGCCTCGCTTATATGTCATAAGGCTGCCATAAATTCTTTCGATTTTGGTATGAAACTCTCCCATCGTTAAATACACACGTTTACGGTCGATTTTGTCCGTCGAAGATCCATTCAGCTCAAGGTGAGCCATTGCTAACTTCCACTCTGATTCCAGCTCTGCCCAACCATCTGCTATGTGGTCTAAATGGACCTCGAAGGCTTGAAGATGGACCTTGATGGCATTTGACGCATCAATGAGACTATTATACCGTTGGATCTCTTTTTCACTTTCTGTAGATTATATGTAATGTCAATGACGACGCCCAATAGTATATAATGTGGAAACGAGGTGGGAGTAATCACGGGGACTTACCTTGCGCCTTTTCAGAATAGTAACCTTCAAAGGCTACCTGTGCTATCTTCGTCGCTATTACCATCCCAAGCGCAAACCACATTGGTTGGGTTGAAAGTATGGTACTTTCTCGCCGCAAAACATCTGCACCGATACGTATACATTCTGCCACTCCATTGCCAACAAACGTCGACGTGCGGGCATTTTTTTCTGCTCTGCATTTCCCGTCGATTTCATTCTGGCGCTGTTCAGCAAAGTACTGGCTTTTCTCGTCGAATTGATTTCGAATCTGACTGATTTGAGACTTCCATGCCTTGGTGGGTGAACTTCTCTTACCTTGATGTAGTTGGATCGATAGTCGCCAACATTCTGCTTGAGATTCTGGATTTGGCCGCACATAACCGACATACTATTGGTTATTACTGCAAATCTATCTCGTATTTCTTCATCACTGATGTTTGGAATGTTTCCACGTAGGTCAATCTCAAGGACACGGATTCGGTCAAGCGCTCTGGTGCTTCTCTTCGCAATTCCTAGGGATGCTTTGGCGATACCTGAATAGCTCGCGACGTGTTGCTGGAGTTGATCTGTAGTATCTCGAATATTTTCGTCCTTTATATCGGCTGACCTGTCCTCCAAAGGAGTGATCAGCCCCATGATACATACACACCTCAGCCGTAACTCTTACTTTAGGGAAGATAGAGCCTTGAAGCTTTCTACAACACCAGGGATACTGTCTGAGAGTATCGTAACATCAAAAAACGGCGATGGACGCTGTAGTACAGTTTGAGTCATTCCTCCAGAATAAGGGGGTCGTCGACTTCCGCCCAGAATGTCATTGGTTTCGTCAATTTAAGTACCTCCCAGCTACCGGTGACTAACAAAACCTGACTAGCTGGAAGCCGAGAGATGAGAGCCTGACGCCTGCACAGTCAATATTGCGGGTCAAGAAGCCTAAACACGCGAAAATCGCGGAGAGGCGGACTCTCTCGGAGAATGGACCAAAAGGGGACTCAAAGAAAGCCATCTGCGCGTATGCCAGGCTCAACAAATAGGTTGATGGTTTGGGGTGACGGCCGACGGCACTTATCCACAGTTGTTCCTCGCCCTCTTTCTCTCGCCATGGATAACTCGTCAAGAGGACTCGTTACCTTCGAATCTGGGCCCAGAGTGAAGGTATATCTACAATTGTTTCCTTTACGAGCGGAAGTAACCTGATGCGCCAAAAGTCTCTCGACTTAGGCGAGATCCTAGTGAACCTTTCGGCGCACATTGGAGATGCAATGTCTAGTCTATATGACCAACAAAAGGCGGCAATGGCCTCACGGACTCCGTTTGACAATATCGAGGGCACTGAGTTCCGGAGGAAACTCAAGCAAGAATGGGAGAAACTTGCGCACATATTTCAGCGGTTTCGCGAGTTTAACGAACTGGTTCAGTTGTTCATCAATAACATCCTCGAGATGACCACGAAACTGGGCCTCGGGTTTCTTACAGATATGGCCGCCATCAGTTCCTCACTAGTACAAGAGCTGAGCCAGATCCAGAAGAATATGAATATTGAATCGCCATATTGTCGACACCGTAGCAATCCGGCATGGTCGGTCAGCCGGTCTTACCAGAATAGTACGATGTGTAAGTGGTAAATTCTCGTTGTTTCGAGGACGATAGTGACAAAGATCCTAGATTTACTTGGAAATTTGCCCCGTGCGGGTGATATAGCACTCTCGGCGGCTCGAAGGAGGTTCAATACCGCCACTCGTGGCATCACTGAAGAGTTAAAGCAACTCTCCGTATTCTGGGAGGCTCAGCACGCATTCATAAAGAAACAAACTGCGGATATTGAAGCCGGAATAGTCGGTCTTTCTCAAGACGAGGCTCAACGATATGCCGAACGGTGGTCGACCTACGACGAGAAAACACTGGATGCCATCAAGCGAGTCAACAAGATCTGTGATGTGATTATGATCGAGCCAGAGGTGCCATTTTCGAGTGCCCCTCCCCAGAGATTGTACTGGGTATGGCTTGTGGTCATTTGGAAGTTCATCAGGCACCCGAAAGTAGCGCCTTTATTACTTTGTGGCACAATCACATTCACGTTCACGTTCATTTTCTGGAGAGGAAGTAACTCAGGTTTGGGAGCTGGAGGAGCGACCCTGATTAGGCGACACTCACGATTGTGGACCGCAATCAAAGACTAGTTTCAATGCAACGACTAATGAGTCTTACTTCATCTATTAGCATCATAATTCGCAGGTTTGGCAGTGAATATACTAGTTGGTTCAACCGACCACATGGATAGTAAGCTCCCTTATAACGCCTTAGGATAATAGTCCAAGAGTTTTGTGACCTATTACAGTGCTGTTAGAATCATTTCTAAATTGCATTTGAGGATTAAAACATACCCCAGACTTATACGTCAGAAAACTATTACCAATAGCTTCGAAGTCTTTTTGCAGTTGCTCCAGCCTGAGCCTCGATGGACGCCTTAGAGAGCCCAATCGCTTTCCAACAGTTACCAAATGTGTATGAACGTTCAGCCACCAATCTACTACATCACTCAGGTGAACTTCCAACCCTTGCAGATTGTCGATGGCGGTATCCAACTGCTCTAAAGCGACATTACAGCGCTGAACACTCGCTTCTCTCTCTGAAAATTCCCCATTATATCGTCAGTTACTGCATATGTAGAGAATAGAATGACTGACGGTCTGCTGCCCGAATGTTACTGGATTTCAGCTCATTGGCGCCCCACTCAATCACCGGAAGGATAAGCGGAAGGAGTATCAGAAGCACATCATCCTTGCCTCTGTCATGTGCCGGGATGACTTTGATGACATCGGCTACGCCTGAAGCAGCTTTTCCCACGTTAGACCAGAAATTAGCTCGGTTTTGAGCGGCCAACTTCTGTTTAGCATGCTCTTTCTCTTGCTCCTTCACCTTGTCATTGACCGTCCTCAGTTCGTCCCTCACCTGTGAGTCGATTAATTTTGCACGTACACCGATGTCGTGAGAGCTTTCGTACCGCAGAGATCCCCTGACGGTTTGCGCGAACTAGGTCCAAGACTCCTTTTACCTCTACAATGGCCTCCTTGGTTCCCTCATTGGCATCAGCTAAAAACCCCTTAACGTCCTCGTCTGAATACAGCTCAGGATTGAGGAGACAGGTAAAGAGAAAAGCGTTGTCCTGAGCCAGAGAGAATCCCTGTTCCGCGACAGGAAGGGACTTGCTCAGCGTCTCGCGATAGGTCTCGAGCTCCTTGGTGATCTTGAGGACGACCTCTTGACCCATGTCGTGGCTGCATCTAACGATATTGGAGGTTAGTCAAGTGAGGGTCGTCAGATGTTTCATGCCGTACATCGCTTGACAGAACGGTTCCAAGTTTTGGAAAACCTTCCAGCTACTTTCCATTATCTTCTCGACTGTGAGCGGCTTGAGGGATCCCATCTGTGGCGGTACCAGACTAGCATCGCCGTTCGTTGTGGTAGCCATCCCAGAAAGCCGGAAAGTATGCTAAGATGCCTGGAAGGGATCTAATTCGTAGGGGAAATTTATAGTCGATGTGACGATTCTCATGCTCCGCTACCAGCGATTGGGCCGGTGAAAGTCACCCAACAATCAGAGCCTGACACCGTCACTCCACCGAAAGCGCGAACGGCAATAAGCAATCGGAGCCTGACGGCGAGGTCACATCTCGTCCTGACTGAAGTCAATCAACCAGCCCTCGTCATTTGCATTCGTAATACCCGAAGCTTCTTCACTCTTGTGACTACGAAAAGTGGATCTTGACTGGCCATAAGGGTTTCCAACCAGCATTTTGCAGCTGGAGACCGAGCTGGTTGACTATTATCGGCAACCAGCGTTGAAATGCAGACTCAAGAGTCAGGATCCTGAACAGGCAGGGCTACTATGCGGATGCCCCAAAGCGACTGTCTTGTCAAAGTGACAATTGCCAGCTGATGTAGAAGGGACCCTAAGGAGAACGGTCAATATAGATAAACCTGATTCGTTTCGATTATATATTGGAGGCCTTTCCAAAGATTGACGTTCTCACTGACCCAACGAAGAGTGTATCCACCTTGGACCTCACCCTACTTTGCCATGCCCTCTGAGACCTCCCTCGTTTCTTTTGCCAGAAGAGACAGAACGAAACGGGTAAGTACGTTCCCTGCTTCAGACAGTACTAAGCTAACGACGAGCAGCAGCTAACCTTTGAGGACACCGTTAAAAGTCTCTGCGAATGTGTTCAGAACGCCATGGAGGCCCTCTATAATATCCAGAAATCAGTTATAGCGTTACATGGGTACGGCTACATCGTTGAAGAAGGCAAGCGGTTCCGGACGGAGCTCAAGAAAGAGTGGGAAACGATTGCCGACATACTTCAGGAGCACCGATCGTTCAATGACGACGTCCAGATGCTGCACAATAGCATCGGGAGAATGACACATGAAGAATGTATGGAGTTCATGGAAGATATGGAGGCTCTCAGTGCTTCACTATCACAGAGAAACGAGACGTTGTACGGAGACGGCAAGCTTTGTTCATCTCCGTACGATCATTTCTTCGTAGGGAACCAGGACATCGTATATGGCCTCGGTAAGTTAATTGCTGGTATCATGGCGCCTATCGCTAATACGTTTCACCAGAACCTGACGTCGAGGATTGTGACTCACTCTGTGATAACGCTACCTACAGGGACGGATTGACAGCACGCAATCAGTTCTCGTCCGCGTCCAAAGGGATTAGAGAGGCAATGATACAGTTTCGAAACTTCTGGAATGAGCAGAACACCTTCGTCAAGAAGAGCCTCGCCAATTTGAAGGAGGGAAAGATCGACGTTGCGTACCAAGAGGCCAAGCAGTACGCAGAGCAATGGTCAATCTACGACGAGGCAGCACTGTCGGCAAGGGCGGAGATCATCCGGGTCTGCGATGCGGTTACTATAGAGCCCACTAATGGTAATCTATGTGCCGAGCTCAATCACGTTGCTGAAGATTCAACTACCGAAGAAAACCATACCTCCAATCTTGACTTTGCATCCTTAGGGAGAGCGATACAGGTAGCCGGGCCTTTCGTGGCATATTGCTTTTCTTTCAATGCAGATCCCATGCCGAAGTATGCAGATTTCCAGACCCAGACGATTCAACACCCGTTGCCTGGGCCGAGCATTCAGGAAGCCCCTAAGCCTACACCGGTCCAAAGCGCACTGGGTCCGCAGCCCCGTCCAATCCCCACCATGAGACCTTCACCTGTAGACAATCGCGTTGAGTTTAGGCAGAATACTCAATACTGTCACGTCGGTTTCACTCCTGATCGGCCCCTTCCTCCTCCTTCCCCTCCATCCCCCCATTCTTTCTTTGGTTTTGAATAGAAACTTGCCATCATGAGAATTAAAATAACAATAGGATATCAGTATTTTTCGCGACACTTTGCAACATGTACGCTGTGACCATAGAACACGAGAAACGCGCTCCAAAAACAAGGTATCGCACGAGCTGTGATGTCTTAACCGTGTTTTTTTTACCTAATAGTACATTGACCTGCTCGTAACTCGTTGATACTTTGGAAACGGGTCGTGCCCGGTCCTCGATCGATCGTTCACCCAATTACAGCTATTTCCTTGACTGGTGATTCAAATATAGATGTCGATTTAGCTTCAGGGAAGAATCAAGTTCTCAAATACTGGCGGTCACGCGTTGCCCCGTAGTTGGGGTATGATAGACTTCTGAGGTGTCCACAGGTTCGATAATGGTCCAGCAAGTAATAGCATGTGATGTGTATCTAAGAACCATACATTGGTTCCAGAACTAGCGTATCGAGAAATCTATCGAGCCACCTGCTCATTGAGTGCTTTTGCCCGAAGTTCCTTGGGTGGAAAACGGCGGCTAACCTACTGAGGAGACTTGTCCCTGCATTCTTCCACCTATTTCAAGGTTTGAAATTTTATGTTATTATATGAAAGAGTAAAGTCGGCTCTAAGCTGTCAACTTACCACTGCTTGGTACCTTGGTAGTTCGGCACACAGGATCTTGAATTTTGCAGCCATACCGTTTCCTCGCATGTTGTCCCCGCGTCGGTACTGTTGAAGATTATTTTCTATGTACTTTATGTTGCTCTGTGCATCATTTATCCACTTTATCACGTGGTCCAAAAACTCGCGGAATGCTTCCATAACCCGTTCTCCCTCGCTGACCAGGTCGTAATCGCGTTGGATAGTTTCTCGTTCTGTAGAAACGTTAAACTTGGTGAGTAAAATGAGCTGAAGATCAAATACCTTCTCTTTTTGCTCTTGACTCGAGCCAACGACCGAAGAAAGAGATGTGAGAAGCTCTTTCGAGCACTTTGATGGTTTCTTTACTGTCTACATGGAGCTGAAAAGGGCTTAAAATCCACTCTTTCTCGTCAAGAAGCAACATACTTTATTAAGAGACGCCCTAAGCTCGCAAAGATCATCCTTAAATGACTTGAAGGTGGTATAGGTGGCTGACGCTTTTGCTATAAGGACGCTAATTTCTTTGTCGAGAGCCTGGTCATTCAAAGTTCCCTCAAGCAGTTCCTTGGCCACATCGCACCCGGCCATCGCAAACTGATGGGCATCTTCTATCATCGAAATCGAGCCTGTGATGACTGTGCGCGAGTCGGTGACATGCGCCCTTATATCTTGCATAATTTTCTTCGCCACAGGCTGCGTGGGTGCCCTAAATATCTAGTGGTAATCGCTTAAAACGAGTGTTGAACAGGATATGATCCTACTGATATATTAGAGGTAACTTTTGCTGTCGAATGGACACCTGATTCAAGCTTGTCACCGTCGATTCGATGAGCGATGGCGAGTTTATTGGCTGAGGAGAGCTCTGGCTGTTCCCCATGGCTATCTGAGTGGAAGGGAGGAGTATGTTCCTTCCCGCCAGTAGGTAGTATAGCCATTTACACGGGAAGAGGACAGATCTGATCCAGTTGGAGTGTCCCTATAGAGGGAGGCAACAAAGAAGGACAGGCAATGGAAAAGGATGGGCTGTGCAGTGGAGAAGAACAGTCTGGGAGATACCGTCTCAGATGGAGAATAAGAGCCTGGCGATATCTAGTCTCAAGGGGAGAATGACTCTTGATATTTGTCAATCTCCTCACCAGTCTATAGATTTGCACCAGACTAACGGATCCAAAGGTGTAGGGATGATGGCGGAGATTGAATTTGTCAGTTGCGATGGGGGTTAATTGCGAGCAGTATTTAAGCCAGATCACCGCAAGAAGCGCATTCTCCCAGAGTAAAATGTCCAGAAACGACGCCCGCGCTCTAATTGTTGTCGACTATGGCCAGAAGATGGACCTGGGTTTGCTTGCGAAAAATTTGCACTCGGATATGGTCAACGCCATGAATGTCCTCAATACCGTAGATCCATCCAGTGTGTTGACGTCGGACCTCACCAATGGTCCTATGCAGCAACTCCGGGTGATGATTCGTACAGAATGGAAGTTGATGGCCGATATCCTCCAGGATTCCAGGGTATTTGGCGATAATGTCGAGATGTTGCGAAAGTACTTTGAAACTGCGAGCTTTCGCGAGGTATACAGCGTCTTCGAGCAGATGAAGGAGCTTGGGGAAGCGTTGCTGAGAGATATCGAGAATTCTCAAGATAGATTCTCCAAATTTACCACTATCGCCTATAATCGAGATCGTCAGTGGAACCACCCCGATAAGCTGAAAGAACGAAGAGGTAATGTCACCGTTGCATGATCGTGGCACTATACTCACTAGTTACCTGTTTAATACATCGACCCAGGCATTTCGAAAGAGAAAATCATATTCAACGATGCTGCACTCCGTATTCTGGACAGACTATCAGCCATGCAAGAGTTCTGGAAAGCCCAGTTGGCAATCATACGACGTACCTTGAACGTCGATCACCCAAACCAAATGTCGCTGAGAATAGAAGAGGCACTAGAGCTGGCACACGACTGGGAGGGCTATGGGCGCGCAATCGCGGCAGCAGTGGATGATATCCATTATACTAGCGATATGGTGCTCGTAGAGACCCACAAAGGGTCTATAGTGACAGAAACTGGTGATGAAAGCTGTGAAAAGGTGATGTTGATATGGCTTTCAGGCGCACTCGGCACCTGCATATGCGGATATATGCTTCGAGATTTCTTCAGAACGTGACGAGTGATAAGAAGAGTCAACGTCCATTAGAATATCGGTGTATGTAACCCTAATATAGACAGTGTTTTGTATGGAAATTTTGCTTAAGTTCAAAGTACTGATAGCGTCCCAGCCTCACGTCGAAGAAACTTCGTCATCGACGGTCCCTTTCGCAGCCCGTTGTTTGGGCTTTTGACACCTCCAAAGTCTCTGGACGTCAAAATATTGATTAAAACTCTATTGGAAAATCATGCTGGCATCAAAACGAGGGCTTATTGCCTTTTCGTCAATCCATTCATCGGCTGGCAAAGTCTGTGCGAGAGCTC
>WSTS01000383.1:0-11693 GCA_019627755.1 Serendipita sp. 411 | reverse complement strand
ATGGTCTTGTCGTTGGAGCCGGAGACGATGCGTCGCCCATCTGGCGAGTAAGCAACACTGTTGACCTCAGCAGTATGCCCTTTTAATGGCTCCCCTACTGCAGTTCCAGTTTCAGCATCCCAGATACGGATGGTCTTGTCGTCGGAGCCGGAGATGATCCGTCGACCATCTGGCGAGTAAGCGACACTGTTGATCACACCAGTATGCCCTTCTAGTGGCTCCCCTACTGCAGCTCCGGTGACAGCATCCCACATACGGATGGTTTTCTCATAGGAGCCGGAGATGATGCGACCATCTGGCGAGTACACAGCACTATGGACCCAACCAGTATACTCTCCTAATGGCCCCCCTACTGCAGCTCCAGTTTCGGCATCCCAGACACGAATGGTATTGTCCCAGGAGCCGGAGACGATGCGTCGACCATCCGCCGAGTAAGCGATACTGGTGATCCTATCAGTATGCCCTTCCAATGACACCCCTACTGCAGCTCCAGTTTTAGCATCCCAGATACGGATGGTGTCATCGTCGGAGCCGGAGATGATGCGTCGACCATCTGGCGAGTAAGCGACACTGGTGATAATACCAGTATGCCCTTCTAGTGGCTCCCCTACTGCAGCTCCAGTTTCAGCATCCCAGATACGGATGGTCTTGTCCCAGGAGCCGGAGATGATGTGTCGACCATCCGCCGAGTAAGTGACAATGGTGATCATACCAGTATGCCCTTCTAGTGGCTCCCCTACTGCAGCTCCAGTTTCAGCATTCCAGATACGGATGGTCTTGTCCCAGGAGCCGGAGACGATACGTCGACCATCTGACGAGTAAGAGGCACTAAAGGACGGACTGTTATGCCCTGCTAATGGCCCCTCTACTGCAGCTCCAGTTTCGGCATCCCAGATACGGATGGTCTTGTCCCTAGAGCTGGAGATGATACGTCGACCATCTGGCGAGTAAGCAACATTGAAGACCACATCGATGTGCCCTTCTAATGGCTCCCCTACCACGGATCCAGTTTCAGCATCCCAGATACGGACGGTCTTGTCGTTGGAGCCGGAGACGATGCGTCGCCCATCTGGCGAGTAAGCAACACTGTTGACCTCAGCAGTATGCCCTTTTAATGGCTCCCCTACTGCAGTTCCAGTTTCAGCATCCCAGATACGGATGGTCTTGTCGTCGGAGCCGGAGATGATCCGTCGACCATCTGGTGAGTACACAACACTACAGACCCATTTAGTATGCCCTGCTAATGGCTCTCCTACTGCAGCTCCAGTTTCGGCATCCCAGATACGGATGGTGTTGTCGGAGGAGCCGGAGATGATCCGTCGACCATCTGGTGAGTATGAAACGCTTCTTATGCCGCCGCCTCCACCACTGTGTCCCGTCAACATATGTGGCTGGTCTGGCCATGATTTCTTCCGTCCCTCTGCTACTGACAATAGATTCCTGAATAATCTCTTCGCATATCTCCAAAGCTCTGTCTCTGTAGGCACAAAAGCTAATCCCGATATATATGTATGCGGTGCACTCGTCATCATCGCTTCCCGAAATGCGAATATAAACTTGAGTGCATCGCCAAGATTTTGTTCCACTGACGGTTCCGAGCACTATCACTAGTGTTAGCCTGGCCACTTCTATACTGCACTGAGTAGGTTTACAGACCTTGAGCCATACTGGAACCCGTCGTAACACTAAATCCCCAATTGGAACCTTGCCCATCACACTCAGAGCCTCCATCCAATATAGCAGTCGCGGAGCCTTTGTAAATTCGACCATCCCCATGATCAATTCCTCGTCCTGGGTATCAGGGATATGAGCAAGATGGTCCGGCCAGTGTACACAGCTGTATTGTAACGTAGCTGATATATTTCGATCGACCCGAGATTGGAGATCGACTACATCTCGATTCGACATGAAAGACGACTCTATTCCGCAGATATTGAACCGGAGTCCCCGTGTCATGACCTTGAGGCTGCTAATTGCAACATGGCGATGTGCTCGCGTGATATCGACTCGGAGTTCCTCCGAGGTGCTTGGTGTTGTGAGGAAGTCGATAACTGATAAATGCCGAACACGTATTCCACCATTCAGCTTTGTGTCTCGGTAGAGCAGCGATCCCAATTTATTTACCAACGTCGTTACGATATTCGTTCGAAGACCTGCCAGATCGGCCACCGCTTCGTCGGATAGTGGTTGGTACTGTCCGACAGCGATGATTGTTCCAATCGCTAACCGGAACACTTCTTTGTTCCGGTCAATGCGAGAGTGAATGGCTATCGTATAGAGGTTATATAGACGTTCGAGTGCGCTTCCTGATCCCACCGAGAGGGCCTCGGTCAGACATTCATCTGGATCGAGACCTCCTCCCAGCAGCTGCGATAACGTCTCGACGAAAATAAACAATCCTCCAGAACGCTCAACGACGGCCTCCAGCTTTTCGTCTCCTGGCCAGTCGTTCGGGAGTCCACATTGAGTTGCGATGAAGGACAGCCTGCTTTTGGTGAAAAGACGAATGTCACGCAATGCGTTATCGTCACTCGCCAGGTCTTTAGCCGCATAGCGACCATCGAATCGCTTGAAGGAAGACTCAATGTCAGAGTCTTGCCGACTCGTCACAATGATTCTAAGCCAGCTAACCCTCGAGCACGCATCCAATAGAGTTGATATAATGGAGTTGCGGGTGAAGTTGTCGCCACATTCATCAAGCGCGTCTATAACGAGCACGAGTGAATGTGGCGGGTGACTTTGGAGAGACTCGAGTAGCCGCGAAAATAGCTGATTTTCGGCTGAATGCCGAGTCAGGTTCGGGTCCTTGCGTAGCCTATCCGCAAGCAGCTTTCGATATGCACCCCACCGCTCAGCGAGGTTGAACACGAGAGTAGGTAGGACGGATTTCGGATCACTGAGGTCTGGATCATCGCGTCTACAGAAGAACATCCCACCGAGTCTTCCTTCCTGATGCAATCGAGCGCATATAGAATGTGCAATTGCCGTCTTCCCAATCCCAGGTATCCCATATAGCCAATATATATTGGGGATGGCTATCGCAGATACGCTGCCACCGGAATGGGGACGGATTGCCCAGTTGACGATATTATCAAGAAGACCAGTCCTCGTTCCTTGCATACAACCACGATCGAGCTTATAGACCGTCTTGATCGGCTCTAATCTATCTAAAAGCATCTTTTCCTCTGCAGGTCAGGCAATATATTAGATTAGACGTCTCCAAAGAACTAGGGATTTCACATACCCATGTTCCTAACGGTCTTGAGCATCTCCACATTCACAGCACGGTCGAAATCTTCCACTAGTTCCCTGAGACCGTTGGTAAGTTCGTTGATTTTGGCTTGGTCTTGGGTTGATATTACAGAGTTCACCAATCTCTCTATCATGATGTAAGTTTCGGAGTACTGAGCCATAACTAGCTGCCCACTAAATCGATTTCGCTTGACATAGTCGCAACAGAATTCTGCAATGTCCATCGTTAACGCATATAGTCTCCCGATAGCCTTCCGTAAAATGTCCGCGTTATCCTCTACAGCCTCCTTAAGTGCCTCCTTTGCAAACGGCAGAATCCGCTTCAGCTGTCGAGTGAGATCGGATACCATTTGATCCTGCCCTTTTTGCTGTTTGAGGAGCTACTCATCCAGACAGATTCAGCAACGCTAGGGGCTACAACTAACGACATACGATGGACGCACCTCGAATGTGACTGTTAAAACGCTGAATGCCGCCTTCGATCTTGGGTCTAACTGATAGAGAGAGGGATATTAGGCTCGAAAGGTAGATGCAAATACGGTCGCCAACCTCTGAGAAGGCGACACCATATTTGATGATTGTCTCCAAGTTGTGTTGCGTCGAATCTCCCATGATATGACGAAACTCGCCCATGACCTCTTGCAAGTGATAAATCATGGATCGTACTGATTCTGACTGATGTATAGATCAGTACAACTGGATAAGGGATAAGGAGAGGACGCACAGTAGGAGGCGAGCGAAACGAGACTGTAATCATGGCATCGTGTTGACGAAAAGTTGCTTTTTCTAGCCTCGACAGGTTAAAACGAGAAGTCATCTCACGTTTTTCGGGGGGTTACCTACTGGACACCAGAATCTCGGATTCCATAGTAAGCAGAAATCGTTGGACCGCCTCTCGAGCGTCAATGTCGACCATGGATTCCTCCTTTCCAAACGAGATAGTCGCTATTGTATGCCCAGTCTTCAGTGTCACATGAACATTGGATGACTCGTCAACCTCGCTGACGGTCACCCAGTACTATCTCAATAGATGCACAAACTGTATGGATTCGACTCACAGACTCCTCTGTAACTTCCACATGGAGGTTTGTCCATCCTGTGTGAGCGGGATATCTGAATGATCGACGTTCAATTTGACTCGGTATCCCGACTTGATAGGTGTTTGGACAGTGACATCTGATTTACAATGAGGGGGAAGATACTGTTTCGTGGATAAAGCAGAGCTTACGGTGAAGATACAAGAGCCTGAACGAGTGCATCAGTCAGTGGCCCGTCCATGCTATGAGCGCGTCGGAACGACCTACTATCACTTCACTTACCCTTTGTGTTCCCCCTCCACACTTGAGTCCATTACAAGAGGTGTCGATTGAGCAGCCGTATCTTGCTAGCGCGGCGTAAGAAGGTTCTGCGCGCTTGTTTTCTTACTTACAGTAAGGTCCAACCCATCCTCGACCACCGCCGGCCACCTTACTCTCGTACTAGTAAAACTGCTGTAAAACGTTCCGTTCTAGAAGATATTCACACTAACTCATTTTCGTTCCAAAACGTTGTATCACTCATATTTTTAGCAACCTTATGAATGGCCGATTACAACGAGAATAATAGTCCTGGCACGACGTAATTAGTTAAGGCGCAATGCCAGCTAACTATACGGCCAATAGTTTACCAAGAGGAAGGGGCCTGAATCAGCATACATAGTACTAAAAGTATGCAAACGAGCGATACGTACTGCAGCAGATCGAGCAGAGTAAAGGGACATGCACACTGTCGAGTGGTTCCGGTATTATGTGATCTTTTTCTCATACTAAACGACAAATACTAAAACAGCTGATCGGGTCATAGTAATATCGAACAAGGAATCATAATAGTCATGTCAGCATAAGCAGGACCTAATCATTCGATGTAGTCTGCTGAAATTCCTTCAACCGGCCACGATTTGATACATTTCTGGATAGTACGACCAAGTGATAATCGCCATCAAATGACTATGATGATAAAGTCTGACAATCAAAAGGCAAAAGGGTTGAATGATTCGCATAAAGGACTCGTTATGAGACCCGCAGTACTAATAGCACTGGCTTAGTTGAGGAAATACTGGCCAGCGCAGGTGATATTTCTGACATGAATATTGAATCTCATGAATCTGACGAGCTTACGACGGGCACGGGCTCGGGTGGTTATTAGGAGAGTGGACGAGATGCCAAGGACGGAAGCCGTTCGGGCAGAGTCGAGCCCACCTTTACCTATTGGGGGGAAGAAGGAAGTGGACTTGACTTTGTGGCTGGAACATAACACGTCCGTCTCTGTCTCTTGTCTACTCTTGGTTTGTTCCACCTTCTCAAGTACTATATACATCTACATGTACAACCGACCGACCGACCGATCGACGTGACCATATGGACGTGCATGTCCCCGTTCGCGTGTGTGTGTGATTCTCACCTCTTTATTTTGACGTTTTTGATTTAAATTCGCTGTCCATGTTTATCCACGTCGCGTCGGACAAGTCGAAATCCGATGTGTCGGCGTGAGGCATGAACGCCTTCATTGTATGTTGTCTTCTTTCCTCGTGAGATGAGTGAGTGAGATGAGATTCTCCGTCGCCGTCGGAATCGTCGCAGCAGCGACAATAGGCGGTGGCCGTACACTTCGACCGTCTGGGCAGCAGCAATGAACATTGGGTGGGAAGGACAGGCCATAGGCCATAGATGCATGGGATGGATAGTAGAATAGACACCGGTCCATCCTCTCAATGAATCCATCCGTTGTATGAGTTGTATAACCGGGATGGACGATCCTGCGGAGTCGAACACCTGGCCCACACTCTAGGGTTCCATTCGGACTCCACTCACTCCCTCAAGGGAATCCCAGGGAATCCAAGGGATCCAAGGGATGGCCGAACGCCACATTAAAAAACTCGTCGTCCTCGTCGAATGGGAGAATCAAAGACGTGGTAGAACGGATAGAATGTGTAGAATGTCGAGAGTGAGAGAGCCGAGGACGGCCAATCGGTGCTATGCAGTTGCACTGCAGCAGTCTAGCCACGATCTTCCTCTGGTCCTTCTCTATGTCCGGCAGGTCGACTATTACTTGGCAGACAGTCGTAGACAGTAGTAGTAAATCTCCAACCTGCCTGGTTGGTGGAGCCAACTGAGACTAGACGTCGTCCTGGCAAACGTCGCCCTCGTCCTCCTCCTCGTCCCAACCGAGTTCAAGTGGTAAGGAAGGAAGGGAGGGTGGAGTGGGGTGAATGGGTGAATGAGAAAGCGCTCAGGTGGGATGGCGCTCCTGTCGGAAGGCTGAATAACCCTACTCGGACGGGAGTATTTATGAATACTGGGCACACATACACACACACCAACTGAGATGAGTACTGCGCTTCCGGTCTTATTAATACCCTCTACCCCCTCAGCACACTCACGGTATATATACCCCCCTTCCCCCCTTCCCTTCTCGCCTTTCGACTAACTGCTATTACTTACCCCGCTTCCAAGTTAAGTGCCACTAGACGACTATTGCCGCTCACCAGCAACCACTTCCTTCAATTAAAAAGTAATACCATAATGGTTCACCAAGACTGGACAGTCGTCTATACTACCTCCTCTTCTTCTTCTTCCTCGAGTACGACCCCATTGAGCAGCCCATTCCCTAGTCCAACCGTCGACGCCCATCCATTCCTGTTGCCCGTTCACATCACACTCACGCCCGCAACCACTACCACCACTACCACCAGCAACAGCAACAACGTCTCATACGTGTCTTCTCATCCAATCACAACCACAACGACCACGACAGCAAAGGGGACGAACACGCGACCGACATTGTCTCGTAGAAACTCACCAGCAGAGAATGGCGTCCACGCTCACGCTCACAATCCCTTGCTCTCCCTCGTTCGACCACACGAACCCATCGAAATTCCCATTCCACCTTCATTAAGAGCAAAAAAAGGAATGACGAGATCTACTTCTTCGTTGTTTGAAGGAACAACCACACTAAAGCCATCCTCTTTCTCGTCCTCTCCATCCTCTTATGGGTCTGGTTCGTCTGGGTCGTCTAATGGGTCGTCGTTTGGAGGTAGAAGAGCCGCATCTGCATGGTATGATTACGACGAGTTCGGAGATGCAGGGAGTAAAGCCGTCTTCATGTCCTCTTCCTCTTCTCCCTCGTTGCCAGTTCCAGCTGGACCTTGCCCTGTACCACGTCTACCGCCCTCGCCCCTCTTACATCCTACTACTGCAAGTTACCCAAACATGACGCCAACGCAAAAATATCAAGCTTGTTCGCCTGTCCCACTCTTGGTTTTACCCGGTCCGGTCCTCAGACCTACTACTACCGCCGCCACTACTACCACAAGAGTGTCTTGGGCTTAGTTAATCAGTAGTCATCGCCGTCGTCGTCCTTACCCCACCCGACTATGACTATGGCTATCTTGTTATTATATATATCGTACTATACCCTTTTCCATAACTGCTTTCTCCCCTTTCCCTTTCCCCCTTTCTTCCTTTTTTCTTTTCCTTTTCTTTGGGCTTTAGTTGCAGATTATTTGTTCGAATTCGATTCGTCGTTGTTTATTACCAAGGATGGACGCTTTTTATTGGTTTTTTCCGCCACAGCAGTATAGTAGTACCATAAAAGTACAATCATCCCTTCTATCAAACTCCCTTTACTTTCTACCTATCTATCTATTTCCCTTCCTTGTCGGCCACCTCGAGTACTTGTAATAGTAGATAGGTTGATAGTAAAAAAAACAGTACCGCGTTTAGTATCATCTTCCTCGTATCTTTTTCTCATTTCTCAGTCGATAAAACAATGTGGAACGCGTTACGGTCGTCAAAGTGGTGAAGAGATTCAAGTTTTTGGAGCCGACCGCTTCCGCTTCTCACTGCTCCTCACTGCTCCACATAACATAACGCACCCACGACCGCGACTCACACGAGACCGACCCCAATAAAATCCGATCACCATCGCGATCAAATAATATAATAGCTCCACAATGCTACCCTAATATTTTAAACTTTATTTTTTTTTTTTGCTTCTCTTAACGATCGATCGGGAATCGGGAATCGGGAATTTAGCTATGGTGTTGACAGCCCGCTAATAAAAAACGCTGTCAGGCTAAAGCTCTAAAGAGGCTAAAGGCCAAAAGTTGGAGGCCCCTTCCCTCCATCCGTCGCCCTGTTACTTAACACCAAGCCTATTCTTTTCTTCTTCTTCTTCTTCTTCTGAGCTAAGAACAACACTGGGTACTGGTATTATTATTCCTATTTACATCGTCTCGTCCACTTCTGGTCAAAAGCCTATGCAACCCAGTCTCGATACCTAGAATGAATGGATCGGGAGGTAGCAAATGGGGTTGGAGTAATGGACGTAGACGGCCAAGAGTCGAGAGTCGAGAGTCCAACAGTCGAAGTTGAACAAGAGAATGGAAGAATGTACTCTCCATTTCCCTCCCTTTACTTTTCCTTCCCTTCTTTCTTTTCCACCGTTACCGTTACAGGGTGGTATGAATATTGTAAACCGTATTATGGTTCACGCATCACTATCGTACACTACCTCATTATGCCCATTCACCTCCTCTTGCATTAATCTAACCCTGAACGATCAATGACCCCCCCTACCCCCCCTTTCCCTTCTAATTCTCGCATGTTTCGTTTCTTGCTGCAATGACGAACTTCTTTTTGTTAATAATTTCATCGTTACCGTCATTTTTTCTTCCAGGTTCTCGCCGTTCCAAGAAAGCGATTGAGACGAGGAGGTGCTCCCGCTGGTCTCAACTATGACGAGACTATTGTCTACCAGAACGACGCGATCAAGCCCGTATATCTCGTTCTCTCTACCAGACTGACTCGTCGTCCACCGCATCCCCCTCCAGTGTTGCCGTTAACATCCCTTCTATTCCACAAACCATAACGCCAACACCAACGTCAACGCCGACGACGGATGTTTTACAGGAGAGGCAAGCCGTCATCGTGAATCATGGACCAGTGTCGAGTGGCGCTGATGGGGGAGGAAATACGAGCACGAGCGGTTCCTCTGCCTTCAGTTTGTCTACCAGTGACAACAGCGGCGGGAGCGGGAGCGGGAGCGGGAGCACTGTTGCATCAGCAGCTGGTTCATCTTTTTCGTCCTCTTCCTCCCTCCTTTTTCTCTTCCTTCCCATCCTTCTCCTCGCCATTGTACTCGGCAGCAGTGTCGACTCGCGCACCTTCTCGTCTGTCGATTCGTATGGTTCTCTTCATCTGGTTGCTCTGGGTCATCCCGCTCTTGGTTTCGTTGGTCTGAAAATAAAAGAGAGAGAGGGTCATTCAGACCCCGACAATCGTATCTGGTGCTGTACACTTGTATTTTTTTTCTTCTTTGGTTTTCTTCGTTGATGAATTCCATTTGTTGTGCCATAGGGATACGTTTGGCTTTCTCTCTCCATATTTCTTTCAGGGCGCGTAAGCTCGGGATCGACTTTGGCTGCCGGCTGGCTGGCATATGGGCTCGCATTTCGCCAAATCGGTCAAACCTGTCAATCAAACCAACCAACACGACATGTCAATCAGTGACCATAGGCGATGATAAATATAAATAATGGACATAGTCCTTGTTTGCTCTACAAAACTTATTCCTCTGCCCCCTCCTCGTCGGTTTCTGTCCAATCGTCTGCCACTAAGAAGGGGTCTGTGCGTCGGTGGCTAGTGGCCAGCTAGCCCTTCCTATTACAGTTATTCGCGTCTCCCGCCGTATCCTAATCCGTATTCGTTGGCGATGCCACTCTTTAGGAGAAAGCGACCGAAGGTTGTGATTAATGAGATTAATAGTCCCCCGTGCGTCGAGTGCGCATACTCTCCAGCTCGACTAGGGAGTTTGTTCTGCAGCTTGAACTGTCTCTCCAGCGCGCGGAGGCGAGCGCCTTTCTTGGTCAATCTCCCAATGTCCCATCCTATCTTTCAGAATAGTGAGTCCTGATGTTCTCTCCTTACATTTCATAAACTCTTGGCCGTTATTATGGTGCTTATGTCGGTTTGGATGATAGCCACAGCGTTGTTTGCGAAATCGTGGAGCCATGGAACACCAGTGCCCGCTGTGGAGAAAATATACGCCATCATCTCACCAGAGGCGCAAACTAGGCCATATCGTCAGTACAGGTGAGTGAGTCAACCCATCCTGTCATATTCCCCTCCCTCAGTAATCTCATCGTCGCGGATTCATTGTCCCCAGGGTGCATGCTTATAACATGATTTAGGGCTCATATTGAGCTTAAACACAACTTTATGAGCAACAGAAAGTTGCGACAGGGGAATGAGCAAACACGATGGCATGGGACGCTCTGTGTCTGTAGTTTAACCACGGTCAACTCAACTGGGGTACCGTGTACCTCTCAAAGCTGTCCTTTATGCAACATTATCCGAGTCTCGTATGATATTTCCTATGCAGGTGTCAAATGGGGCAGGTCAGTAACTTGCCCCCTCTCCTCTTTCCTACTTCACGAACGACTCATCCCGACTTTTCTTGTTGATTACGACGAAGATAGGTATGGGAAGGGTATTTATTCGACTTGCACATCTTCCAAGGCGAACGACTATTCCAAAAACGCGATGGCATCTCTTTGGAAGGCCGTCTTACTCAATGACGTCGTCATCGGAAAAGGAATCATCATGTCCACTGATAGCCCAGGATTGACTAGTCCCCCATCCGGTTACGATTCCGTACGTCCCTCCTCATCTTACCTTCCCTTTCCTCTCACACATGCCTTTCTCTTCTTGGTATTTCCCACGAAGTATCTTGATTGGAGGTTTACTGAGCTTTTCTTTTGTCATCTACAGGTTCTTGGTGTCCCTAGAAAGCGACTGAGGAGAGGAGGTGCTCCCGTTGGACTCAACTACGATGAAACGGTTGTCTATCGAAACGAAGCGATCAAACCCGCTTACCTCGTCATCTATCAAGATAATAGTTCGTCCGCGTCTACGTCTTCGACGAGCATCGTTATTTCTCCACAAATAGCGCCCCCTCTTCCGACAGTTGTTGCACCGACACACCGGCCTACATCACCAAAACATTACACACCTTCAACTCAACTCCCACCAACAAAGCAGGCAAAATCACATGTACCATCGAGGAAGCCTGCGCACGTAGTCGTGAATCCGAGTGCACCTGTCTCGATCCCGCAAACCAACAGCTTGACGGCACCAGGAATACCAGTCACCATCACACATCCAGAAGTTAACCTGGCGTCTTCTAGTATTGCCCTGATGGGAAGCAACGCCAACTCCTCCCCTCCTCCCCCTCCCACGAGTTTCGTCTCCCCAGCTTCCTACTCTCTGCTAGCACCGACTGGACACTACAATGGAGGCGAGTACAACAGCAGCAACGACGACGCCGACGACGGAGAGCCCCGCTCTTTCCTCGAAAAGCTCTCGCGTTCGCCCCTTCGTGTCCCCTTGTTCTTGGTCTTGTTC
>WSTS01000382.1:0-14379 GCA_019627755.1 Serendipita sp. 411 | reverse complement strand
TTGGTTGGTTGGTGTTGCGGGTGTGGGCCGGACGTTGCGTAGGAGAGCGTTGCGTTGTTATTTCTTGGATTGGTCTGGTTTAGAGGATTGGAAATTGATGGGAGTTTTACTTAGCTGGAGAGGTTTTGTTCGCCGAAGTTTTGGTCACGCCCACTGGTCAATCCAAGGGTTGCGGGTGAGTGTTGGTTTCTTTTGAGGACATGACTCCTTTACGTTTTTTTTCTTTTACTGAACATGGTGCCGTATAGTATTGTTGAATTCTCAACGCAAGAGGACGCGCAACGCGCAATCAAAGAACTCTCAGAAACCGTGTTCATGGGTCGACCAGTTTATCTTCGCGAGGTTTGTCCCTTTCCCCCCCCCTAGTATCTGTCTTTTCACAGTGCTTACTGCTGCTCTATACTATAGGACCGCGAAACAGAGTCTCGGTTCGGTGCAACACCTGTACCCGGCAAAATTGGGATGGCAATGGCAGGCTATGGTGGTAGTGGTGGAGGTGGTGGAAGCGTTCCCCCTCCTCGAAGCAGTGTAGGTGGGAACCCAGGTAATCAGTTATATGTGGGAAATGTGAGTCGTCGATGCTCTTATCAGTTAACTGCGGTACTCATCTCATGGTGTCTGTCATCTATAGTTGCCGTATCAGGCGGGATGGCAAGACCTGAAGGATCTTTTCCGCTCGGCTGGGAATATTGTGCGTGCGGATATCAATATTGGGATCGATGGCCGTGCAAAGGGGAGCGGAACAGTCGTGTACGAAACGGCAAAGGACGCTCAAGCCGCAATCTGTACGTTTTTCTTTTTGTTTTGTTTTGGGTTTAAATTCGTCTCCGATTTACGATTCTCATAGCAATGTATCATGGTTACGAATGGTACGGACGCGTTTTGGAGGTGCGAGAGGTAAGTAAAAAAGGAAAAACTTTTTGTCCCAAAATTTTCCGTCCATGAAGTAATTGATTGCGGATTGCGTCACAGGACCGGTATGCGGGGTTACACGGGTCTCGCGGACGGGGTGCGCCACGAGGACTTGGGATGGGACGAGGGTTCCCACCTAGGGGAGGGTACGGTGGACGAGGTGGCGGAGGTGGAGGAGGATATGGTCGTGGTGGAGGTGGAAGAGGGACGGGGAACCTCTATGGGGACTATACGGGGCCAGACCAAAACTATGGAGGCGGTGGAGGTGGAGGTGGAGGAGGTGGTGCTGGTGGCGGAGGTGGTGGTGGAGGGGATAGTTCGTATGGGAATGGGTCGTATGGTGCTCGACCGAATCCAGCGGATTTACAACCGAGTCAACAGATTATGGTTCGAAATGTGAGTCCCCGCTCGCTCACTCATCCACTGGATTTTTTTTTTTTTCTTAATTGTTGTACTTTGCAGTTGCCCTGGTCGACTGCGAATGAAGACTTGGTGGAGTTGTTCGAGACGACGGGGCATGTGGAATTGGCGGAGATTCTGTATGCTGGGGATCGATCAAAGGGGTCTGGGGTCGTACAGTTTGCTCACGTCGAAGAGGCGGGGACGGCGATTGGTACGTGATCTCCCGTCTCACTCTTCCCCCCCTTCTTTTTCTCTCTTTTCCTTTCCATTCATCCCGTTTGTTCGTGGGTTTGCTGATGACGGTTTGGGATTTGGGGTTTATAGCCAAGTTTAATGGATATTTGTATGGTGGTCGACCGCTCGGTACGTACCACGTTCCTTTCTCTCTCTATGGATGATCTCGAATTCTAATACTGAGTGTTTTGCGGGGTTACGTGTAGATGTCCAATACAACGACCGATGGCATCATTTTACTTCGACGGCCGCAAAGGGAACACTCTGAAACCCAATCCTCGATTGCGTCATTATCCTCGTCGTTGTTTATCATCATCATCATCATCACCACTTTTTTTTGAAATGGGGAGTCTGGAGAGAGTAGTCGTCTAGTTAGGCTGGGGTAGTTAGGCTGGGGGTCGGGCAAAAATGGCGGTTATGGCGGTGGGCAACCACTCCGGTAGGCCGGTCTGTTTGACGGGACAGAATGGTCAGTTGATCGGTCGATCTATCGTGTCGATGTCGATGGAAAGAAAAGAAGAAGAAGAAAGAAACAAATATGATGGAACCAAAACTCAAAATCATCTTGCACCGTATGTTTTTCCCACCTTTTTTTTTTTTTTTTTTTACATTGGACTCTTTTTCCCTCTGTTTCTGTTTCTTGAACGAATGAATTCAACGATAATTTTTTTTCGGTTCTCGATAACTCCGTGAAGTGTCGTCAGTTGAGGTATGCCAAGGCTGGAAGAACTTGGAGAAGTCAGGAGGGACGCCGAACATATGAATGATTCTAGAATTTGGGGGAAAGGAAGAGGCTGGGGACTTTTCACGTATGGGAATTTGGAGGCTGGGATTGCTCGAATGTTCTGGGAGGCTGGAGGCTGGACTGGACCATCCTGCCAGCGCTACGTTGTGTGTGTCATATGGCGCCATTTGAGGCTGACGTGGAACGGGAATTGGGAAGACTGGATTTGGGATCATTCGCACGTAATCTATTCTCAACGGGGGCGGCGGATTATATAAGCACCCGGTCGGTTCAAGGCTGCTGATTGCTGATTGCTTAAATTCCGGTCGGAAGCCCAAACCCTCGATACTTTGTCCCCAACCCCCATCCCGGCCTGCCTTTCCGCTCTGCTCTGACCTCTCGTCAGTGCTGTAGTCACTGTTGCATCGCAGCAAGTATATAAACACAAACTCGCCCGTATTCTTGATTGTGGTCGACGAGCCAACTCGACTCGACTCGACTTGACTTTTGCTCCGCTCCACCACCCACGCTCCACCACTAATTAACTCTCCACTTTTTGGGCTCATCGACAATGCTGAGCGATACAACAACTACCACTGTTACATCTCTCTCTCTCCCACTATCTGGTTCCCCAGCGCACAGTGAGTCACCCCCGTTTCTTAGGCTGCTGCTGCTGGTTAGCGAAATGCTGTCCACCAAGTCATGCCATCCAATTAGCACACGAACATGAACTAGATATTGACAAGTACCATTTTCACAGAACCAGTAATCTACTCTCCAAACGACTTACTACAACTCGCCCCATCGCCATTCTCTTCCTCCTCGGCGTCATCATCATCGTCTTCTGCGGCGTCTTCGAACCAACCCTCGCCTTTCTCTCTGACATTCTCTTTACCTTCTTCCTTACAACTCCCTTCTTCTATTTCGCAACAAATGCTCTTGTCACGATTACAAAACTTTCCGGACATTTTGGCTCCGTCCGCTGCGGAAGCCTTAGCCGCTGCGACTGCGACGAATCCATCCGGAACCGACACAGCCACAACCGGCAACGACAGCGGCAGTCTCTCGTTATTCGACGTACCAGTGGATGACGACGATGACGATGAAGAAGAAAGAAGTGATAAAGATGGGGATAGTGAGGATGGGGATGGTGAGGAAGAGGATGAGGAGGAAGAGGAGGAGGAAGAAGAAGAGGATGGATTCGTATATGGCGAGTCGAGGTTTAACAAACGGGACGATCTCGGATTTCATGAAGTCGAAATGTTGAAAAAGGCAGTGAGATATGCGTTGGTGGGTGGCAGAGGCAGACGGACGGCTGTGGTGTGGCAAGCGCAGACGCCTAGGACGCCCAGTAGGGCTGCGAGTCCCGTGCGCAAGGTAGAGATGCCTGCCATTGCCGCTGCTGCGGAGGTAGATGGCAAGGAAGCAAAGGAAAGCGCAGTCGCGGATGGGACGACGGTTGCGCTTGCAGTTGGAAAGCCGACAAATCGACCATTTATTGTTCATACGAACCCTTCGTCGCAGCCGCCTGTATTGGTCACTCGTCCGAGTAACAGCAGATGCAACAGTAGATCCAGATCCAGATCGGGAACGTTGTCGTTGTTCTCCCATGGCGAGCGCGGTGGTGGTGGTAATGGTGGAGGTGGTGGTGGTGGAGGTACCACCAATCCGGCTCGTCAGGGGATGGGCGTCTGGCGGAGTAGGACGTTGATGGCTCGTATGGCGAATCAACAACAACAATATCAGCAGCAATATCAGCAGCACAACCAGCGCCGACAGCAGCAATTGCAGACGATACGAAGCGGATCGGTATTGGTGGAGGCAAAAAAGACGAGTGTAAACGCGGCAGGGGCAGGGGCAAGGGCAGAGGAGGCCACCTCGTGGAGACGTCTCGAGCGTGGTTCGGAGTGGAGGTGGAACGAACGCTCGGGTTCGTACGTCGTCGTCAAAGTGTGACCCATCGTCCCCAATCGACATTGACATCAACCTCAACCGCACAGTGCAGTCCAGTGCAGCATTCTTGGATACGGACCAAAATGCTCTACACTCTCCTTCTTGTTTCTTTTCTTTCATATTCTCGTCGTCTTCGACGTCGTCGTCACTCCTTCTGTCCGCGTTTTTTTACAAACCGAACACGTAACGATAATCCAGTTTCTCCTTAATTCCCTTCCCTATACACCTCTACACCTCTACACCTCTACACCTCTCCCCCTCTCCTCCTCTACTCTGGTTCGAGTTCATAGTGTATGAACCGGCCCCTTCCCTCCACAATCCTAGATTCTATCGATATAGATAGTTTTTTTTTCCTGTCGTGTACACTTATGCAGTACAGTACCGTACGTCGTGCAAAATCAAACCAAAACCTCCCCCCCTGCAGGTTTTTTGTTTTTCTGCGTTGCTTAGTTATCAATCGTGAGGTTTTCTGTCACAAGTCGATCGAGGCAAAACGACGAAGCCTGTGATTGTACTTTGTGTCGGGGTATTATTAATAACTACCAGAGTTGGAACGTTCAAAAGAAATAGTCGAGTGAATGATTTAAAGATTAAAGCAGACGCTTGTCTTACTTGTTTTGGCGGTTATGGGTACGACCAATTGCGCAAGCTTTATCTCTCTTTCTACCGTCTCCTTCCCTCCCTCCACGATCACCCGAGATATCGACGCCGAAAAGTGAAATATAGTTTAACATCTTGTCAATCTCCTACTGGTCGATCTCGGGTATCATGAAGTAGAAATGTTGGAAGGGCAGCGAGATATGTGTTGGTTGATGGAAGAGGGACCGTCTACTGGGTCTAGTTAATAATTTACTGCATATAATCTCCGACTCGAGAGAAGCATGTCGTAAGAAGCCATACAAAAGCTAACGACCGATGATCTGGCTGGGAGCCAGAAGCTCTATTTAACCATTATAAATGCCTAGATAGAATCAACAGACGAGCTGGTATATACACAACATTCGAGCTATTTGCGACATTCGGACCACTCGGTGCCACAGCGGAAGTTGCTGAAATCGATCCATGTCGAACGAAGAGGGCTGTTTGTCGGCAAGGAGAGAATGTGGGGGTACTTTAGTCCGTGGCGATTGTTAGGAGGAACCCAGTAAAGGAGCCGATTGGACGAAGTGACCCATCCGTCTTCTGACAATGAGCAGTCATCAAATCCTGGAGGCGCAAAGTGAGAACCGGCGTGCTGTGATTGCGTGTGTGTTAGCGGAAAGCAAAGCAACGAGACTAGCGGACGAGACCCACGAGGTGGAGAAGATGCATTCCCGGATGAAGGTCGTGAGATCGAGGCGAGGGAACTTTACTGGAGACACTGCCTAAGGGAGATCCTATGGCGGAAACTAAGCGAGTATTGGGATGTGGCTCCAATCCCAATGACTGGTTTATGTCGGAGCCCTGCGACAGGGTAGCCGTGTTATCCGACTTGGGTACAGTTTGGCGATCATCTAGATGGAATGGTAGAGGCCGAGCATAGTGAATGTGGTCCCGAGGTGGCTCTCCCAGTACCTTACCCATTTCAACATTCCACAGACGAACTGTGTTATCTGAAGAGCCAGATACGATGCGATAACCATCTGCAGCGAACGCTACAGACTGAACAACGCCAGTGTGGCCGTGTAATGGTGCTCCTAGTGGTTGGCCTGTTTCAGCATCCCAAAGCCGAATCGTCTTGTCTGAAGACCCAGACACAATGCGACGACCATCGGAGGAGAATGCCACTGAATGAACATTACTAGTGTTGCCCCGGAACCGCACCCCCAGTGGCTGGCCTGTTTCAGCATTCCATAGCCGGATCGTTTTGTCGTCTGAGCCAGATACAACGCGGCGACCATCTGGGGAGAAGGCCACGGACCAAACAAAGCCAGTATGGCCGTGTAATTGTCCTCCTATTTCTTGACTTGTTTCGGCATCCCATAGACGAATTACGCCGTCTAAACCACCAGATACCATGCGACGACCATCTGGAGAGGATGCGATAGACCAAAAATAGTGGCTGCGGCCTCGGATTGGCGTTCCCAGCGCCTGGCCTGTTTCAGCGTCCCACAGGCGCACTGTATCATCAGTTGTGGCATATATAATGCGACGGCCATCTGGGGAGAAAGCCACATATCCAATATGGCCAATACGGCATCGGAGTAGTTCTCCTAGTGGCTCGCCTGTTTGGGCATTCCAAAGCTGGATTGTGTTGTCTTCAGAGCAGGATACTATACGGAGACCATCTGGGGAAAATGCTACAGATTGAACAGAGTCGATGTGACCGTGGAGCGGCTCTCCCAGCGCTCTCCCAGTTTTAGCATCCCATAGTCGAATTGTGTTGTCTAAGCTGCCAGACGCAATGCGATGACTATTTGGGGAGAACGCTACAGACAGAACCCAGCTATTGTGACCCTGGCGTGGCATTCCCAGTGTGCGGCCTGTTTCAGTGTCCCACAGCTTGATTGTAGTGTCTGCCGAGCCAGATAAGATGCGATGACCGGATGGGGAGAATGCTACGGACTGAACTGAGTCGGTATGGCTCCGGAGTGGTTCTCCCAATGCCTGACCTGTTTTGGCATTCCACAACCGGATCGTCTTGTCTGAGGAACCGGATACAATCCGATGGCCATCTGGGGAGAATGCCACAGATAGAACAAAGCCAGTATGGCCGTGCAGTTGCTCCCCCACTGCTCCGTCTGTTTTAGCGTCCCACAGCCAGATCGTGTTATCTAAACTACCAGATGCAATGCGGCGACCATCTGGGGAGAACGCTACAGACACAACCCAGCTAGTGTGCCCCTGGCGTGGCGTTCCCAATACCTGGCCAGTTTCCGTATCCCATAACCGAACTGTCCTGTCTCTAGAGCCGGATACAATTTGGTGACCATCTGGAGAGAATGCTACAGAGTGAATCTTGTCAGAATGACCTCGAAGCGGCCCTCCCACTGATTCGCCTGTTTCTGCATCCCATAGCCGGATTGTGTGGTCATATGAGCCAGACACAATGCGACGACCATCTGGGGAGAATCCCACAGACCGAACACAGTCAGTGTGGCCCCGAAGTGGTTCTCCCAGTGTCTGGCCTGTCTCAGCATCCCACATCCGGATTGTATTGTCTGAAGAGCCGGTGACAATCCGATAACCATCCGGAGAAAATACAACAGAGAAAACAGTGCCAGTGTGACCCCGCCACTCCTGTGGTGGTTTTGGCCAAACATTTGAACAGCCAATCGATACCGACATCGTGTTCGGAAACAGATTCTTTGTTTCTTCTCGAATATGTGACCGTTCTGCCGCGAATGGTATAGACGAAATATAGATGTGAGGGATGCTTTCGGAAATTGGGGTTGAAAAGGCAATCATAAATCGCTTGATGTCGTCAAGTCTTTCCTTCGGTATCTTGCTCTTACCCTATTCATCAGTCCACGGTTCAAATGTACTTCAAAATAGACAGCTCACCAGACACCAGGTTCCAACCGCTTGAAGATCTCTCAATACCTTCGGTATCTTCTCTATCGCGCTTAAAACTTCGATCCAGTACAAAGGAAAGGCACTGTCAACAAATTGAAGATCTGTACCATTAACGTTGTCACTGAAATCTCGACTGCTCTCCGCAAAATGGCTCAGCCAGTAGACGCACCCATACTGAAGTTGTTCGGATATATATCTTGAGACTCTCTCTTGAAGGTCTGTTACCTCCTTGTTGCGAATGAAGGATGATTTCAATCGACAAATATTGAATCGGAGCTCTCGTTTCATAGTTGTAAGACACCCGTTCGCCATCAACCCATGTGCGTCAGCCACATCGATGTGAAATATACCAGCTACTCTCCTATCCTCGAGAAACTCGCGGAATGTTGGATGCAGGATGACGACCGTCCCATCATGGCGGACGTTCAAAACGCTTGCCAGAAATTCAACAACACGTCCTGTACATTTGACCCCAAGAAGCGCATCTATAGTCGATATAGAGAGGGGAGTAGCTGCTGCCAAAACGGCTTGAAGCACCTCAATCACTTCTTTCGGTGCCCCCGAGTCCGCCGGTTCTCCATCTTCGCCTACTCCGCAGATCTTGGTGAGTATCGCCAAGTATAACCTATTGATATCGTGGAGTGAATTTTGTTTGGGATCCATTAGCTCCTGTAGCCTCGACCGAGGGCTTAGCGAGTTCTGTATAGTTTTACAGGCCGTACTTGCCAATATGAACAGGCAATTTACCCGTTTGGCCAGCTGGATTACTTCATCTGCCGTCAGTTCCGACGATCGAATAAGGTGTCTCATCTCGTGCTTCACGAACATCGCGATATCCTCCTGGTTCGATTGGAGCCCTATGTCATGTAGACTATCCGTATATGAGCGATATGAACTAAGTAGTTCAGTTATATCCCTCTCGGGTCGACTCGTGATGAATATCTTGAGCCGAGTCGCTTGCCCGAGGGAGGAAAGAAGGCTACGAAGAATAATGATCCTATCCCTTTCGTGACATTCGTCCAGAGCATCGATGACAAGGACTACACCGACGTCTTTCAATGGAGAAATCACTAGCTTTTGTAGCTTCTCCTCAAAAGGACACATCGTAGGTACAGGTCCAATCGCTTTGATCCCATCAATGATGGACGGGAGCAACCGAGGCTGGTTGTTTGCCATTTGAGCGGCGATAGTATCACAAAATACTTGTTTGCTGGTCGAACTGGGACGATTCTTGTCAAAGAAGAAACAAGCCCCTAAACGTCCTTCGGCTTTCCACTCGCTTGAAAGTTGCTTGGCGATCGTCGATTTGCCGGCTCCCGCTACATCCGCAAGCCAACAGACTTGTGTTGTCCTCGGGTCGTTGGCCCATTGGCGAATAGAGTCTAGGACCACCGTACGGGTACCGTTCAAACAGGTGTTATGATCGTCTCCAGTGGCGCTCGGGAGTGGAGCCAGCTTAGTGATGTAGGTGGTATCGCCTGCATGACCCATTTTAGCCATCGTTCAAATATGAATTTACGATGCTTGCCTATGGCTTCCAATGATATCTCAACATTCTTGACATCTTCTTCGACAATCTTGACCCCTGTCTCAATCCTATGCGCCGCTTCGTGCACCTGCACGATCATTTTCCGCTACTCAAAAAAATTAAATAAAAAGAAGACGCTGGAAGCCACTGAATAGTCATCATACACACCATGAAGTCCTTCCAGCAATTGTCCACGTCCCGATTCAACGTTACAATCTCCTCTTTGTCTGTACGGGAATGCAGGTATGCCTCGAACCTTCTACGACTGCTGGTCAGAAGTACTTTTTCGAGTATATTCTCCAGTTTTCTAATGGAATATGGTGTTTATTAGTTCAAGGAGTATTATTATATTGCTCACTGCTCATATGTGTTGGCCGCGACCAGGAGTTCTGTTGAATGGGGGCCCGACCAATGGGACAAATCGTCGTGCATATCCTTGATTTGAGTCGAGAGATGTTCACCGAGCCTAATCCAGTCTTCCTTGTTTACTTTTACACTCTGACGTGTTTGGATTAATCCAGTGTTCCCTCTCATGGTATACTCGTGTAGTGCTTACTCGGATGGTTTCCAAGATTGTGATTAATATTCCGGCAGTAGCCTTGAGCGGGGCTAAAACTGGAGCTCCCTCGCATGCATCCTTGACAATATTTGCACTCACAAGTGCAGAGTCTATGATCTTGAGTGGGCGATTACGAGGCTTGCTGGACATGATAGGACTATAGCAGGATAAGAAGTTTTGACTTCAGGCAAAAAGGAAGCTGGGTCGTAGGTGAACAGATACGGGGTTGTGCAGGTAGGCGCCAAGTGACGATGCCACTCTCCTGAGAGACTCCAGTGGCTCAGGTTAACGTGTGCAGAGATCGTGGTAACCAGATTGAACTATCAGTGTGCTCATTCGTTACATCAGTTAAATAGCATCGATCTCAATCTCTTTAGCTTCCATAGGAAAGGATTCAACTTGACGCAAGCAAATACATGTATATATCTGTAGTCATATAACACTTATTTGGCGGCGATTGCGGATAATTAAGAAGGGAAATGCAGGGAAACAGCGGTATTAAACGGCAGCAGAAGCTAACGCCAATCAGCGTCCACTTTGGACCCCAAACACCTCGCAGCGGGAACTGGAGGGAGTTCCAGTAAGTATCTCCAGTTCGTTGTATTTCTCAAGGATTCCCGGTGTGTCGGTGGAGGCGCTGGATATTGGCCGTATTCGCGGTTCAAACTGTTCCCACATGACTTAACCTCGCCTAGGACGCCCACGAGTGTTTCCTCTGTATTAAGGCCAGTTGTATAACACTCATAATACATCTCCTTATTGGCGATGAAGACCGATATTGGGTGGCAGTTCGTATTTGATCCATCGGGCATGCTTGGCTGTCTCGTAAGCGATGGGGAGTACGGGCTTGTTTTCTCGTGAAAGAGACTTCATTTACGACCTTAACATCGTGAAAAGAAGCGATTTATACGCATGTATCCTCTTTACCACTGGCCAGTTACGGGATAACGACCGTTATTGGTCGGCTCCGCGGTCCAAGTCTCTAGCGAACCCTCCTGGCGTACCCAACCCAGCCACTCTTCCCATTGCGCGGTCATTGTCTTGTTCCAATCACATCATAGCTCTCAATTGAAGGTGTCAGGTACCGAACAGCGCCCGTTTCGGGACAGATCATTCACACGCCCTCATTCCCGAGCGCATTACAGGTATAGATAGGGATGCTGAATTTACAAGGAAATATTGTGCTATTCCGCGCACCTTAGCCGTTCCGCTTACATAACAGCCTTCTCCTTCTTACGGGAAACGATGCCAGTAGAAGCGGAATTATGATTGATGGGGGCGTCTGACAGCCGAGCAGCGCACACTACGTACTTACTATGCACTGAGTATTGTCTTTTCACATTATACTGTAGTTTTTCATCGCGTCGATTTCCATCCCATAGTCCGTAGCAAACGGACTTTCAGAACTTACTCTCTTCCCCCTTCCCACTCCCCTCGAACGCAAGCTCACGTTGCCCCCCGACGATTACAGCACCAATCGAGAAACACAACCCAGTGGAAGACCAGGAGTTGTTGACATTTTGGCCTGGATCCGCATCGCTACGAGCGACAAAGAGCTGGTATACAGTGAATTTTGGTGAGTAGATGGACAAGATTGTGATTTCAAGTCTTTTCGAGATAAGTAGGGGCTCTCTTAACGGCTTCCCAATGTTCGACTCCGGGGTTGTCGCCGAAGTAGCAAAAGATGGCTAGCAAATCTGAAACCGTTCGTTTCCTAATGTTAAAGAACGTACTACCAATGCTTATCCTTACAAACTTATCCTCTAATTTCAGCAATTGGTCGACAACTTGAGCTATCTGACGGGCCCGGTCACCGCCTACCATTTGGTTCATGGCTTCCCTGTAATACAATTCCCTTCAACTTCACCTTTTCTTCCAATACCTTCATCTCAGCTGCGATGAAACCTCATATTTACCGGATATCCACTGTGCACAGTCTTGATGCTGAGAGAGGTCGAGCTCCTATCAGGTTTCCTCAAGAACCTTGTCGCTTTGAGATTGTTGAAATTGAGCTACGACAGGAAGTCATCAATCCGCCAAACCTGAGCAGCAAAGACACAAAGTGGATGCATAGAGGGAAGAGGATGAAACTTGTGAAGAACTGGAGGGCGTACCCATAGTTCTTTCGAGGTGGGGAACAATCGTCCAGTCCGGGAAATTTGAATCGTCTGGAATCATTAATTCCCCTCCCCTGAGATAATGCTAAGAGAGAGAGATCGAAGTCGGAGTGTACTCCCGCTGAATCGTCTGTTGGCTCGCGTATGCGTACAGATATGAAAGCGACGAAGGGAATAAAGGCCAGTTAGATAATAGAGAAAACAAAATGCATCGATATCTTGGTAATGCAGTGCCCGAAAGTCCTCCACGCGGGGGGGGGGACCATGCGCTCCTCTTCATTGTTGTCGTAGCATGGCTCTAAACTAGCGGGTACCGTATAATATCACAACCAAGTAATATTTTTGACCAGCTTAAGTGCCTTCACGAGGGCGTCGACGTGAAATAATTTGTTCTCCTCGCCACCGTAGAAAGATTCCATGAGGCGGAGGTCGGACAGTTTCACGCTTTTGAGTTGTGTTGAGTACTCTCAACGAATATACAATCGATTGTGTTGTCCAGATGTCTATGTCCTACGAATCGACTGGAGGTCGTGAGAAGCATAACCTAACGTGAGGCAGAGAGCACTAAGTTCATAATCTAAGAGCTGGAGGAGAACACAAAACTCCATTTGATTGTGAGAACATAGATAAATAAATCAATAAATACGTTGTTAACTATTGAGTCTTATATAGATAGCGAAAATAGATACGTTGTCAAATCCGAAACTTTGAGCTCTTCTCCACGTTGATACGAGTTATAATATTATCACTAATTGATCTCAGGAGCGTCCAGTTCTGGAGGAAACTTCCCTGCTTCTGGCCCACCATCACATAAGTCATACTTCCAGTTGGTGGTCAACATTGGCACATCGTCGTAATCATACTTCCCTTCCTTGGCAGGCGTGCAGGCATCCCCATAATCAATAAAATTGACATGGTCATCTGATGTCCAACGGGTGTTGTCGAAACACAAATCCCTGTGAGCGTAGTCGCCGACTGTGCTCCTGAAGTGATTGATTGCAGTGGCGACGACCATCATACGGGCTTCGACCCACTTGTGGCATGTATCTTTACCACCTCCGTAAGCAGTTTTGTACGAGGGCAGATTCCGAATATCTTTTCCAATTATATGCATGACAATGCATTGATCAGCAGGCGGTCTTGCATTGTTCGTGTTGTTGTCCGCGATAACGAGACTCATCTAATTTAATGAAAAAATAGGAATAGGAATCCATGCAGGTATTCAGCACGTTAGATATGATAATCGGAATGACCGAGAAAAGGAGAGAGTTCTCACCCTTCTGGAAAGGGAAAGTTCATGTTCCCCTAGTCCGCGTTTCACGAGATATTTGCCGTGGGGAAGACCGCATCCTTCGGTAACTTTATAAAGTGCAGTCTTCTTCCTTTTATTTTCGCGGATGAGCACGCCCGTGATTGGGATCAGATCCCCTCTATATTCGACGACACAGACCTCAACACCCGCTATGCCATCAAAGTGTAAGAGATGAAATGAAAAATAGGGGGGGAAGACACTAACCTCGCTTTTTCTTTCCTCCCGAGCTCTTTGGATGACACTTTGTTGGAGTTGCACGTTTGGCAAGTTCTCCTACTTGCCCAGAGGATATCTGAGGAGAACAAATCCTTGATGAGGCCTTGTACATAGTGTTCGAAGATAAAGAGGCTCGTACCGTTGTTGGAAGTGCGGAAGCGATGGATATGCCCGTCGCCAGCAACCAGAACAAGAAGCTAATATGCATGTTGGATCAAAGATGAAGATCGAAGATAGAAAGGAGCAAAGATGATGATATGATGGAAGAAAGAGAGATTCAAAGATGGTGAAGTAAATGGAAGAGGGAGAAAAACGGCAAAGGCTAGCTTTGAGTAGAAGGAAGAGAGCTGGAGTGGTCGCCGGGACTGGAGAAGCGACTCTTCCAGGCTATCTACCTTTTATACCTCAAATATCTACTTTTTTTCATACTTGTAGATGCGTTTCAAGCCCGTGACGCGCGGATAAGAGGAGAACTACAACAGCCATGGTCTGTCACCAGACATCCGCCGCATCATGCGCTGTGTCACCCCAATATTGATGATCCGACAATGTGCATGTTCTCCTTTCCCATGTTCTGTCTTTTTCTTCTGTGGTGGCGAGTGGGAACGCTAGCGTTTTCCTGAGGGTTCGACGTGTTCACGATATGAGAATGAATGAGCATAGACACTGTGAATCTTCAGGTTCACAAGGAATCTGATATGATCGCAACAAACCGGAAGAGATATCCGGTGTGGCGTACCCGTCCATCTCGAGTTTCCCTCCAGTCGCTCAGCCTTGTTCTGGGAAATCTACAGCTAGAAACAGATTTTGTTGTCTCGTTTCACAGCATCTAAGAAGTGTGCTATGTTCGAACTCTCACCGGTAAGGTAAGAAACCGGAGGGGATAGCCTTGGCAATATGGCGCACACGTCTGTTCCCAGGTGACTT
>WSTS01000381.1:0-14380 GCA_019627755.1 Serendipita sp. 411 | reverse complement strand
CATTTATAATACCAAGTTTCATTGATGCGCCTTCATTCATACGCTAAGGGACGATAGGCCCGACGTTGGACAGCCTAATGGATCTTGACTACGCAAGGAATCGGCGACGTGAGGCACAGCCGAAGTAGTATCGTTATTTATACATGTAACCTCAGGAATAAATAACTGCGTATGAATTAGGACATTCTACAGTTTATTATGCCTCTGGTATCACAAGGATCCTTCGGACTTTCTAATTGTATATCACCTGCGGACATTTCTATACTTAATTATTGCTGTGTGTGCATAGATAGAGTTGTTTTACCGATCCTTTGGCGCTCCCCGATGCTACTCCATACATGTCTAACGTCTATTGTGTCTTCTGACTTCTGGGTGGATGCTGGCCGCGCCTGCTTTTCTGTTAGAGTAGGCTGAAGTATAGATGCTTCATCTATAATCGATAATTTTGTGTTTGGAGCTCACAGAGTACTGAGAAGATATCAGTGGACGGTGGTGCTGCAGAATTTGAACCAGACCTCGACTAATACCACGACACGGACTGCCTTCCGGCGTCGACACCCATCAATGGCTCAACCCCTTTACTTCGATGTCCTGTTCTAGTGGCCTGCATGTTGATTGTGCAACGACGGGTCCTTTATTAGCACAAGCACACTCGATCTATACAATCAGTCTCAACTTCGACGCCCACAACGTAGACAAGTACCTACGACCTCCCTGAGGGAAAAATGTTACAATTTCGAGTGTATATCGCTCTCTGTCCTCCTAGGATTCGCTGGGGGTAATTTGAAGGAAGAATCGTCCAGTCATGTTGGGACTATGAGGCTGGGTTGTGTTACTGGATATTTGACGATGGGATTCGATCACGTGTGTTGGATTTCTTCTTCTGTCGAGATTCGGAATCGCTAGGGTATTCGTGGTCGACTGAGTGACCCCTTTCCACCTCTGATACAGACTCGACCTCCTTCCAAGAGACCAAAAGCAAATATGGACAACGGAGGCATATGCCTGACTTCCGTCGGGGCATATCGAGCTAGGGTGAATCAACTTTCGTCGTTGTTTCATTGCTTTACTAACTCGACCTCGTCAACCTTCTTCTCATCGGAGAACGGTGTGCTTATTGGTCCTGCGCCGGTGTCGCATACTTTTCGATGTGAGCAATATTCTGGTGCCATTCATCTTCAAGCTTACCATGTTCGAAGGACCAATCTGCGCATCTCAAGGCCCATCCGCCCTTCGACATTGCAGAGGTCCGATCTCCGATGAATACACAGAGTACGAACATCCAAACTTCAGTATAGCGAATTTCAAGTCCCCAAAGCTATTTCCTTGGGTGATACGGGGGAGTACAAATTGGGATGCTCGTTCTTGCGGTGCCGCCGCGAGTGGTAAAGCGGAGCCTGGCAACTTGAACTCGCTTCACAGCAACAATTCGACTCCTCTTCTATCCAATCATGGGTTAGTACAATATAGTGATCGTATCTTGAGAGCCCTGTGCTGACAAATAGCAGATATCACGCAGGATGAGTTACAATGGATCATCGAGCACGTATTCCTTCCCCCGCGCCTCCCACAAAAGAGCGACCCAGATTTCGTTCGAAAGGAAATCGCTCTACTCAATGCACTCGTCAACGCGTCGGACAGTTTCCTGGACACGTTGCGGCGCATGGGAGTTGCGCAGACAACACTGAAGACGTGGGGTTGTATTCGGACTATGCTTCGAAATATGATATATCTTCACAATTCAGAGAGTTTCTCTCAAGGCATTATCGAAAAGCTCCTCCGTGAAATGAGCACAGGAGGTGAGTTATGACTCCCTTCACTTCAGGAACAAGTGACCTTACGATGTCTCGTGTAGATGTACTTCCCCTCCATATTCGTGCTCAAAACGCGGGTGTTATATTTCGTAAACGATCATCTCATCAAATGACATTCGAAGCTTTCGAGGTGTCACTACCAACCGAAGTTATTCTGCAGACGAAAGCCAAAGTTCGAGTCAGCTTCCCAGCAAACCCTAGGCTTTCTTTTCCAACCGATCCCAAATTCCATAAATCTCTCTCCAACGTGTTGTCCTATCTGGCGAACACGGAGATGAGTGATGCGGTCCCTACCACCAAGAAAGGTGGAAATATTCATCAAGAAATTAGGGATACTGCCAGTCCACGCTATATAACCGAAGCATTGGCGGGCGTCATTCGTGCGTATTCCTCGTCGGTTGGCCACGCCCCGGTCGAGACAGAGTACGTTCACAAGCGAATCGACGACCATGTCCTATGGAAATCTGCCCTCAAGCCATGGCGACGAAGCTCACTCTGGCTCATTGTACGAGTTGCTCTTCAAACAACTCTGAATGAGAATGAGGTGGTTGGTGCGGAAGGATACAAAGCCTTTATGCCTCATTTCATGGTATCGATCCTCCGCCATGCTATCCAGGGTGATCCCAATCACTTCACATTGGATACGCTTCATCACATGAACGCTAAGATTGCAAGGCGTTTGACCAAGCTTCTCACCCTGGTAGATAATAAAGAATACTTGACGATCACAACACCTGTCCTGGCTATCAAGGAACTCAATACAACCCTGGAGCGAAGGTGGAGGAGCCTACAAGAGATACTTGCCATCAAACCACAATGGAAAGCACCTGCACCCCCCCTCTTTCGTGGCTGCACCACAATTCATTTCTTCAATAGTAATGAATACCTAAAGCAGGTTATCACTCGTCAATCTTACCTTAAGACAACGAGAGTAAGCTACAGCAATGATGAGACAGTTGAGAGGCTGCGTTCGTCATGTCAACCACGTCTCATGCAGTCAGCAAGTCAATTGCCAAAGTTCTCGGGGGCCAAGGAGCTCCAAATATGTCTGTTCGATACCGAAAACTGGATCGATGTCCACCTACCCAGCTGGAAGACTTCGTCAGCTCGGTCGATCAAAGATGCCCTGCCCATCTTTCGACTGATTGAGTGGTATCGGGCGACGGCTTCCAAGCTGTACGAAGGCAACCCCGAGCGACTCTCCCTCATGCACCTTTGTGTGATCGAGCTATGGGTAGCTTTGGACGAGCTTGTGACTAGCTGGTGTCCACTTCTCACAGAATACTCACCAGAAATACCCGAAAAGTTCCTTGAACCACTTCTTTTGCCACAATTAAGCCAAATGAAACGTCTTCGGGACATACAGAAATATTTACATGGTCGCCATGAAAAGGCACGGTTGCATGGCAATCTATCGATATTTGCCAATGAAAATTCCCACACTTCATTTGCTTCCCGTTTCTTCGACACATCACTCTCAACTCAACTGGTAGCTTTAGAGAACCGTATACACAAGTCAGCGGCTAAGCAGAAGCAAAAGAAGCTCGAAGAACTCGCGGAAATCAATCTAAAGTATGATCATCTTATGAAACAGGCAAACCTGTTACAATGCACGTGGACGACTGGCAAGAAGAAGAACTGCAAATGTCCAAAATGCAAGCTTCTAAAGTCGGCTAGAGGTATTCGCATACATCCATTCGAAGATCTATTGCCTTCTTCCCCAAATCTTGCCCGTCCCATAGTCTTCGAATTAGAATGTCCGGCAGGTTTTGCGATCTGGAGAGACGCTACATTTGACATTCTTTCTCTCGCACAGCCAGACGATGTACCTTCATTCAACGCAGAACTATATCCCCTCAATGAGTACGATACCGTTAAAGACTATTTCAAACCGGAGTATCAAGGGAATGGTGTGGCCTTGGCTTCCAGTACGAAGTCCATCCACCGCTCCCACTATGGAAAAGGTCACTCTGTGCCTGCCACAGAATCAGACGTGATATTTCAGCATGCTGGTCGCTTCCAGCTATTTCATGCAGCGTCGAGGAAGTGGGTCGCGCCGATCAACAATGCGACAATCCAGCCCGGTTGCACGTTCAAACTGGAAGGAGTATACGAGACATTGCAGGCATATTTGAACGAAACAACGCATTCACCTAATTCCATTCTCGCCGCGCTTATTCATTGCCCACTTGACCTCTCGCATCGTGAATTTGTCGCATTTGGTCAATCTCGGTCCGGAAACAGGCTCCAATGGCGAAATCTGATGCGGTCTATACGATCCCAGAGTCTCTCATTCTCCGACCCTTCCGTTTGCGCCCTTGTGCTCCAGATGATATGGCAGGCCGGGCCGGAGGAAACAATCGGTACATCAGAACAGGAAGCTGTCTACAGAGAAGCGCATCAAGATCTTCTGGAGGTGAATTTTACATCTCAGGTGATCGAGGAGCTCAACTTTGCTGTCGCTTCGCTCCAAGAGAATTGGAAGCAGCTTCTCCAGCTGGCTGCTATCATTGCAATAGCCATGCGTGTGCATTGCTTTGCTCCTAGTCCTTTCATTAAAGAGAGCGCCCTCGAGTTGCTGCTTAACGCACGAAATTTGGCAACGCGCTGGATAGAATCCATCATGAAGCTCGATCAAGACTTGTCACAAGTTCAAGCCGCTGAAGCAGACTCCATGCGTCAAACTGCTGCGTCAATTGCAGTTGTATTACGATCCACATACGACTTTGACAACAGTGAACTGGAGAATGCATTCCCTAAACAAGACGACGCTGTTTACTTCCTCTATGCGGGCTCCATTATCTCCAGCTTTTCCGGCGCCTGGATGAAAGGAATGGCTTTTCTGGTGGAAAGGGACCGTAGAATTGGCCTCAAATTGCAAAGGCATGTCGAAAGGGCACTTAGGAAACACCCAAGTACTCTCGCCTGCCTAGTTTCCAAGGAAATCAGACGTCCAGTCCGTGGATTTGGCGGAACACCTGTACCATCTCCGGCCGAAAGATGGTGGCACATGACAGCAACTATTGACAATGGATCGCGAGAGTCCTCGATACATGTCGACGTGATCAGTGGCGCAGTTTTGATCGATGGCAAGCCCGCTCAAGGGCTTCCTCAGCAAATCACTCAGCATCCTTCGTACAAATCACTCTTCTTGGGTCATGTAAGTCCATAAAATGGCTTCATTTCAATATTAATAACAACTTGTTCCAGCAATTCTTCAACATTAGACCATCCGGGATATCATTTGAAGGGTCTTTTGGTAGCTCGATTGTTGGTTTATGTTTTCGCCGTGAAGCTCTAAGCTGACAGGACACCCAGATTAGATTCACCTTGATAAACGACGAGTTGGTTATACATAGACACGAAGGAAGAGAGATTGAAGAGTACATACCGGCTGAACGCCTAGCGGATGATTTGCCTACTTGCCTTATTGATGGCCATCACCACTGGTACTCAACTTCTCGCTCTGTGATCGAAGTGCGCCCGTACAACTGCTGTTGGAAGCCCAATGATTCTGCATATTGGCGCATCACTCTCAACTGGGCAACTGCAGGGATACGAGGCCAAATGCAGAGACAAACCTCGAATAGGATTCAATATGGAGTCGATGTGCACTCTGATCTTTATGTGCACCTCTTCCGTTCTTTGCAGCCCATCGAACCCAACAAACGAGGTCTCCTTGTCATTACTGAAAACATAGACAACGACCCCTCCAAGCCAACGATCTTTGTCCCGAAGCATAATTTAACCTTCTCTTTGGACATCTCGGGTCAGTTGGAGTGTCATAGCACCCCTGGATATGTCCTGGACACAGATCGGAGTGGATTATCGACACTCTTCGGCCTACAGAACCTGCTATGCCTTCGACATGGGACCTCTTCTTCCCTTCCTCACAAAGTCATCATTCCAAAGGGTCAGATCACGGCACAAGTCGGAAAATTTGGCCATCCCCTAGTGACAATCGATGCTAGTCAATCAAACGGTTGCTTTGTCTATAGCGTTGATACACTCGTTGGTCGCCTTATTGGATCCAGGACAATGGAAAGTGACTTATATGCAACCAAGCTCCATGCATACACCTCATCTCCCTTCCCTGATCCCTTACTTCAGAGATCAGGAACCAGAGAGGCATTGTCTCGTCTACAGAGTGCATCCTCGTATCCCTCCAACGAACTGTCAGACTTTTCTAGACAGATCCTTGAGGATCTTGCCTCACTGACTCCAAAGCGAAGCTTCTACCCAAGGCACCTGGAGGTGATGGAAACAATAGTCTGGAACGACAGTCTCCCACCAACTTCGCAGAACAGGAGATATCAACCGCTGGTGGAGGAAATCACGACATTCTGGCGGGGGGTATCATTGTTTCATCAAGAACAAACTTCAAAGTCGGCCATAGACACCAAGAGTCAACCCAACCCATTAAACGATCGTATCGCCTGGCGAGACTGGTCCACCAGATCTGATCCTCGTCATTCTGATGCTCTCTATCATTCTCGTGACTCGTTGAGTTCTGATATGTCACGAAAGCGGGAGGCCATGGCTTTTAGAATTGCAAAAGCGACTCTATTGCCAGATGACGGACTACCTGAAGTTCCATCTATATCTCAGGATGCCTATCAATGGGAAATCGTCAGAGACGATCGTTGGAAGTGGCAAGATGCTCATAACTGGCTACCTTCCGACGAACTCTCTGCGCCCTCTGCGTGGTTTGGCCTCTATTCACTCTGCCGGTCTACAAGCCCACTTCCGGCTTTGGACGCTGCTGTGGCCTTGGCCTTCTTAGGCTACCGTGGGATGAAGCTCAACTTGGTATCATCTCTGATCAAAGTTGCGAAGGATTCGCTCTTTAGACAACCTCGATTTGCCTCCCCCAAGTTCGATATCGTCGACTTGAGGGGCACATCTCAATTCAATCATAACGCCATTTCGAACCTTCTTCAGACCGTAGAAATAGGATTCAAGAATAGTATATACTTCCGGTCGCTCAATGATACCCAGCGCGATGACACCATTTCTTTGGCAACAGCGGAGAGCAAGTACGAGGGAGAACTGGCCGAGCAAGTAAACCGGGCAGCCGGTGAGATAACAAGGATATGGCCTAGTGAGGCATCTTCTTCAGTTATCAAAAACGACCCCTTGCTTTCATCAGACAAGTTTAATGCCCTTGTTAAACCAGCGCTACACCAATGGGCCAACAACTATCGAATCCGAGAGTTCGTTAACAACGTTCACACTTCTCTGAAATTTGGTCGTATTTCATTTCTTTCGACACATTTGTATCAACCCAACCTGCCTAGACACTCCGTTTCCCATCACCGGCTTACTGCAATGACATTGGATGGCTTGCTTTCAAGAAGAGAAGCTCCTTCTAGTGTCCTGGTCACAATAGAACCTTCGTCTAAGCATTCTGTCACCGAAGGTAATCACCATGGACTATCGTTGGCCCTGACCCAGCTCCTTGGAAGACTTGCCCAGTACAGTCACAGCCCTATATGCTCCCAATACATGAGGGATCTTCAGCGTAGCGTAGAAGCACATGGCAGACACAAAAACCATCTAGAAGCCGATCTGAATTCAACACCGAATCCTCAGTTGTTCGAGACTAGTCAAAGGGTAGCTCTCGCTCAAACTACTGCCCTCATTGGAGATATCCAATCAAGGCTATCACCTTGCTCCACAAGCGAGGAACTGATGCACCTAGCTGGGTTGTGGCCAGATGTCAATCCACACACTCTTCTGCGACAGCTCTCAATAAACAAGCGAGATAGCACGCGTCGTGCCTGGGTCGAATGTCTGGTTAATTACGGAATTAGCATCCGTGATACAATGCGTTTTGGGAGAATGTTGGATCAATGTCTCAGCAAAAAGGACGCTCTGTTGTCCGCAGAAATGCGGTGGCGACAGAACTGGGACAAATCCAAATTCCCCGAATGGGTTTTGATTGAGATAGATGGCAATTTCTCTATCAGAGACGTACAATCCGATGTGGCCTATAAGATGCTATTTCCGGATGATAACCAGAATGCAGTCATGCAGCTGAATATGGGCGAGGGAAAGTCATCTGTAAGTGTTATATCATCGGCGTAACGTTACTTACACGAATTTGCAGGTGATCATCCCCATAGTTGCTTCATCCGCGGCGAATGGAAACGCACTGGTTCGTGTAGTTGTGCCAAGGGCCCAGTCGAAGCAACAGTTACATATCCTCCGCCGAACTCTCACCGATCTCTGCGATCACCGCATATTGGTTCTTCCCTTCCACCGCAGATTGAATCTAGATCGTCAGAGTGCGGCCAATGTGGCTCTCCATCTTCACCAAGGCGTATCCTCTGGATCCATATGGTTGTGTGAACCCGAGCAGATTTTATCCCTCCGTCTTCTTGGAATAGATCGTATCACCAACCCGAAGAAAGTCGACACTGAAACTGGCACAGAACTCGTCCGACTTCAGCAGTGGCTAGACACAACAACTAGAGATATCCTCGATGAAAGCGATGAGGTGTTACACGCTCGCCAGCAGGTGATATATACTGTGGGAGATCAGCAGGATCTGGAAGGCTCTTATCTAAGATGGGAAGTCCCACAGAAACTGCTAGGTCTGTTTTCGACGTACCTTTCCACGAAAGAGGCCCACGACGAAGTATTCTGGGTACAATGGTCCGATGAGAAGTCTGCATTCCCCCATATTCGATGTCTCTCGGAAGAAGGCAGACATATCATCCATTCGTTCGTGCGCCATTCAATCAGAACCGACAATTGGTCAATACCTCAGCATCTGAAGGAGTCTGCGATTGACTTCGTGACATCAATGTCACCTTCAGATTCTACTAAGGCACGCATCGAAAGCTATAATGCTCAGGAGAAGGAGGAAGGGGAGCCTAACGACCGGTTCATGCACACTTTACTGATCCTTCGGGGTTTAATCAGCTGCGACATCCTCCTTCATGCACTCAAGGACAAAAGATGGCGAGTCAACTATGGCCTGGACCTATGTCGCACCCGGTTGGCTGTTCCTTACCGTGCCAAGGATTATCCCTCACAGAGGTCTGAGTTTGGTCACCCAGATATCACCATTCTTCTTACTTGCCTGTCATACTACTATGGTGGACTCGATGATGATATGCTGAAGAGATTGATCAGGCGGCTACTCAGATCTAACACCCCCGACCTTACGTATGGCGAGTGGCTTCAGCCATGCTGGGATCAGGTCCCTTCGGATCTTCGAACTCTTAGCGGGATCAATGTGGAGGACAAAATCCTCCTGAAAGCACGACTTTATCCCCTGCTAAGATTCAACAAGTCAACCATCGACTTCTACCTGAATACTCTCGTCTTTCCCAGGGACGCAAAGGAATACCCCCGGAAACTCTCCTCTAGTGGCTGGGATTTGGCCAGGGAAAAACAGCTTCCCACCACTGGCTTCAGTGGCACCAACGACGCTCGATTTCTACTGCCGATAACAATCTCTCAGATGGATAACCGTGCCCATATACACACCAATGCAACGGTGATCTCTCACCTCCTACTCAACGAGAACGCCACGGTTATTCGACATCCCAATAGCTTGACTTCCTCTGAAATTCTCAAAATGGCAATGGAACACCCTTCAAATCCTACGGTCATCCTTGATGTCGGAGCACAGATTCTCGACAGATCCAACCTCGACTTTGTGACAACGTGGCTTTCTTTGCACAAAGATCACAACAAAATCAGAGCAGCTATCTACTTCGACGACAAGGGCGATCTGATGGTACTTAGCCGTGATGGTACAATCCAGACCCTCGTGGATTCTCCATACTCAGAAAGATTGGACCAATGCTTAACCTACTTGGATGAGGCTCATACAAGAGGAACAGATCTGCGGCTGCCCGATGCATGCGCCGTGGTCACTCTTGGACCTAAATTGACGAAGGACAAACTCGTTCAAGGTACGCCTCCTATGGGTACACATCCATGATCTCTTGTTAAAAATCTCGTAGGATGTATGCGTATGCGGCGCCTCGGGGGTGGACATCGCCTTGTCTTCTTTGCACCTGAAGAGGTGGCTAAGCTGATTCAAGATGTAAAGGAAGTGTCGGAAAACCCCATTACAACCTTCGATGTCATCATATGGGCGATTCAAGAAACGTGGCATCAAATGCATACGGACATCTCCAGCTGGGCAATGCAGGGCTATTCCTTTGCGATTCGAGAGGAGGGGTGGCGGCAAATTGGGGCGAGATCTCTCCCTCATAGCGTCGTAGCAAACCTGTTTTGTGAGCCAGAGGGGCGAACTCTTGCATCCTTATACGCCAACTTCACATCCTCAGCCGCACCCTGGACTCTTATGGATGATCGGCCCACTATTCATGTGGCACACAGGCGGCTCCTCCAGCGCATCAGTGAGCGATGTAAAGAATTTGGTGACCTCAGCTTTCACTTAGCCATGATTGGTGAGGAGAAGGAGATAGAGCTCGTCCATGAAAAGGAACAAGAGAGGGAAGTACAACGAGCACCACATGCAACTCCCCTCAAACATCATCTCCTCCAGAATCTAGTCAACTTTGTGAAACACCCGGAACAATTTCCCATGCGTCCTGCGACTTTACGTGCAAAGGATGCATTCGTGGGAACCACACTCAGCGTTCCTCCGAGAGGCTTCGATGAACTATTTTCCTCACTCTATGTCACACGAGACTTCTGCAAAGTCATCGAACCGAAATATCCAGAGGCCATGAACAAATTCATGCGGCCTGCAGAATGGATTATTACACCGAATAATCCATCCCCGGATTTTATGCTCATCATCAGCCCATTCGAGGCGAATGCACTCATGCCGCTATTTCGACGGACGACAAAACTAAGGCTACATCCCTTTGCCCCTCGTAACAATCTATCCATGCGCTCATTGGAAGACCTTACATGGTTCACCATATGCTCTACGCCAGTGATAACACCATTGCCTCGCCAAATGGTCGTCCCATTGAACTTATTCTCTGGTGCACTTTTCATGCGGGATGAAGCAACGTACAAATACACCTGTGCCGCAATGAGGCTCTATATCGATCCGAAGCCGTTGCCTTCCAAATTGGAGGATAAAGTCACATCTGTGGGGTTCGTTCGGAATAGTGCAGCCCGCGCCAAGCTCGGAATGACCGGACCAGGCTTCGCGATGAATGCAGTATTCTTTTTCCGAAAGCTTCTACGAATCAGGAGGTACGGCCAAGGGTTTCGCCCCTCCCATATGAGCAAGGTTCTTTTCGGGGAGAGGTTGGTCAAGTCTGACTTCATAAGGGACTGGTAAGATCGCCCTTTCAGTGGGTATTCGCCTCCCATTCCAGTGAAGCATTGATTCTTAATGCTCGTAGAGAGAAGTATCAACTATCTTCCCCACCAATACTCTTTGTCTACGTTTCCCAGAACCAACGCATATGATTTGTGCCTTCAGATCTTGGATCCCGTTCTATTAGATATCATTTTAACGCATCGAATTTGTACATTATCGTTTGAAACAAGACTTTCATGACCGTATATGTCGACACGACGAGTATTTGTGCATAAGTGGAGTTTCTTATCTGACTCCTTGTTCTTTCCCGATGCACTCATCAATGCATGCCCATTTATTGCGTGTTCTGGGTTCAGGGCGGGTGCTAGACCCTGCCTTCTTTCTATAGATTCTTCATCTACAATCGATCCTTTTGTGTTTGGAGCTTACAGAGTGCTGAAAAGCGATTGGTGCAACAGAATTTGAACCTCGACCAACACCGCGACACCCGCTGGACTGCCTTTCTGCGTCGACACCCATCAATGGTTCAACCCTTTTACTTCTATGTCTTTTTCTAAGTGGTCTTCATGTCGATTGTGCGACGACGGGTCCTTTATTAGCACAAGCACATTCGATCTATACAATCAGTCTCAACTTCGATACCCACGATGACCCCGAAGGAAAATGTTACAATTTTGGGTGTATATCGCTCTCTGTCCTCCTAGGATTCGCTGGGGGTGATTTGAGACAAGAGTCGTCCAATCATGTTGCGACTATGAGGCTGGGCTGTGTTACTGGATATTTGACGATGGGATCCGATCACGTGTGTTGGATTTCTTCTTCTGTCGATATTAGGAATCGCTAGGGTATTCGTGGTCGACTGAGTGACCCCTTTCCACCTCTGATACAGGCTCGACCTCCTTCCAAGAGATCAACAGTAAATGTGGACCACGGAGGCATATCCCTGACTTCCGCCGGGGCATATCGAGCTAGTGTGAATCAACTTTCGTAGTTGTTTTATTGCTTTACTAACTCGACCTCGTCTCTTCAGAGCAACCTCCTTATCGGAGAATGGTGTGCCTATTGGTCCTGCGCCGGTGTCACATACTTTTCAATGTGAGAAATATTCTGGTGGAATTCATCTTCAAGCTTACCATGTTCGAAGGACCAATCTGCGCATCTCAAGGCCCATCCGCCCTTCGACATTGCAGAGGTCCGATCTCCGATGAATACACAGAGTACGAACATCCAAACTTCAGTATAGCGAATTTCAAGTCCCCAAAGCTATTTCCTTGGGTGATACGGGGGAGTCCAAATTGGGATGCTCGTTCTTGCGGTGCCGCCGCGAGTGGTAAAGCGGAGCCTGGCAACTTGAACTCGCTTCACAGCAACAATTCGACTCCTCTTCTATCCAATCATGGGTTAGTACGATATAATGGTTGTAGCTTGAGAGCCCTGTGCTGACAAATAGCAGATATCACGCAGGATGAGTTACAATGGATCATCGAGCACGTATTCCTTCCTCCACGCCTTCCCCAAAAGAGCGACCCAGATTTCGTTCGAAAGGAAATCGCTCTACTCAATGCACTCGTCAACGCGTCAGACAGTTTCCTGGACATGTTGCAGCGTATGGGAGTTGCACAAACAACAGTGAAGACGTGGGGTTGCATTCAGACTATGCTTCGAAATATGGCATATCTCCACAATTCAGAGAGTTTCTCTCAAGGCATTATCGGAAATCTTCTCCGTGAAATGAGCACGGGAGGTGAGTTATGGCTCCCTTCACTGCAGGAACGAGTGACCTTACGATGTCCGTGTAGATATACTTCCCCTCCATATTCGTGCTCAAAACGCGGGTGTCATATTTCGTAAACGATCATCTCATCAAATGACATTCGAAGCTTTCGAGGTGTCACTGCCAACCAAAGTCATTCTGCAGACGAAAGCCAAAGTCCAAGTCAGCTTCCCAGCAAACCCTAGGCTTTCTTTTCCAACCGATTCCGGCTTCCATAAACCTCTCTCCAACGTGCTGTCCTACCTTGCGAACACGGAGATGAGTGACGCGGTTCCTACCACCAAGAAAGGCGGAAGTTTTCATCAAGAAACTAGAGATACTGCCAGTCCACGCTATATAACCGAAGCATTGGCGGGCGTCATTCGTGCGTATTCCTCGTCGGTTGGCCACGCCCCAGTCGAAACAGAGTACGTTCACAAGCGAATCGACGACCATGTCCTGTGGAAATCTGCCCTCAAGCCATGGCGACGGAGCTCACTCTGGCTCATTGTACGAGTTGCTCTTCAATCAACTCTGAATGAGAATGGAGTGGTTGCCGCGGAGGGCTACAAAGCCTTTATGCCTCATTTCATGGCATCGATCCTCCGCCATGCTATCCAGGGTGATCCCAATCACTTTACATTGGATGTGCTTCATCACATGAACGCTAAGGTTGCGAGGCGTTTGAGCAAAATTCTCGCTCTGGTAGATAATAAAGAATACCCGACCGTAGCGGCATCTGTCTTGGTCATCAAAGGCTTCAATACGATCCTAGAGCAAAGATGGGGGAAGTTACAGGAGATTTTTTCCTCCAAACCCCAATGGGAATCGCCTCGACCTTCCCTCTTTCATGGGTGCACCACAATTCGATTCATTGAGAGTAACGAATACCTGAAGAAGGTTATCACTCGTCAATCTGGTTTTCAGGAAATGGGAGCAAGCTACGATGATGATGAGACAGTTGAGAGGTTGCGTTCGTCATGCCGACCACGCTTTACATTGTCAGCAAAAAAACTGCCGGAATTTTCGGAGACAAAGGAGCTCGATATATCTCTATTTGATATCGAACACTGGATTGATACCCACCTGTCCAGCTGGAAGAGTTCATCCGTTCGGTCAGTCAAAGATGCCCTGCCAGTCTTTCGACTGATTGAGTGGTATCGGATGACGGCAGAAAAGCTATACGAAGGCAACCCCGAGCGGCTCTCCCTCATGCATCTTTGTGTCATTGAGCTGTGGGTAGCTCTGGACCAGCTCGTGACTAGCTGGTGTCCTCTTCTCACAGAGTATTCACCAGAACTACCCGAAAACTTCCTTGACCCACTTATTTTGCCACATTTGAGCCAAATGAAGCGCCTTCGGGACATACAGCAATACTTACACGGTCGCCATGAAAAGGCGCGACTGCATGGCAACTTATCAATATTCGCCAATGTAAATACCAACACATCCTTTGCTTTCCGTTTCTTCGACACATCGCTTTCAACTCAACTGGTAGCTTTAGAGGACCGTATACGCGAGTCAGCAACTAAGAAGAAGGAGAAGAAG
>WSTS01000038.1:2780-54199 GCA_019627755.1 Serendipita sp. 411 | reverse complement strand
TCAAGGATCGACAGCCATGATCGAGTTCGAGTTTGAGTTTTGGGAAGCCTAAATTTCAACGTAACGTCCAGAAAAGACAACTGTCAGTGTCTTCGTCTTCCTTAGACAGACACGCAGTCGTGCCAAAGTGGACCCCTCGAGATACTCGGCAGGTCGACAGCAGCAGCAGATGAAAGGCCAAAGGTCACTCACCATATAGCCCAAACGGGGGGACCCGGAAGGTGTCAACAACCACGAGAGCGATGCAAAAAGCAAGTCCGCCGAACGAAGCAGTATGCACAGAAAGGGAAAGGGGTAGCAAGTGAGTATAACCAGGAAGCGGAAACGACGCACCAGTTAATAAGTGTAAGGTAACATATATATATATACATAAGTATTCAAGTTATCACGACCCAATAAGAATAGAAAGACACCGTATGGACGTGGGTTTTCAAGCAAAGGACGACGACGAAAGTTCGTCGTTGAGAATCACAAGGTCAGTCGGAATCCGTGGATCCGGAAATGTAAATTCCAGTAGAAAGATCAACATCGCACAGCGGTCCGGTCGAGGTTTGGAGAAACCCAACAAATTAAAGCCAAACCGCGGCAGAAGGACAAAAGAAGACGAGCGGGCGGGTCATTAGCACCGTCGTCACGAATTAAAATGCCGCAGAAACGGTCAGATTACCAGATTGTTACCCGCACAGCAACGAGTTAAAGTGGGTTAGTGAGAGCACAATGAACCAGGTCAGTATGGAAAAAAAGAAAGAAAGAAAATATCGTTCAAGACCATGATTAGGTGTTATTGCAGTAGCCGCGGAAAACGTACGGTCCGTCGAGTTGAGTGTTTGAGAGAGAGTTATCAGAATTCGATTCCATTGTTTGATTCGTTTTTTTTTTTTGAGGACGGCGTGCGCCAATAGTAAACGATAACGTCCGTAAATAAAAGAATGCAGGGAAGAAAGAGAAATAGATGAGTCTAAAGCTCTAAAACGCAGACAAAGAGAGAAAGAGAGAGAGAGAGGGAATTGAAATGAAAGGAAAGATGCAAAGTATCATCGTAAATGTGAGAGGAGATGAAAGTGGCTATGGTGAGAGGAGAACGACGAAAGATGAAGATGAATGGAATGTAAAATGAGATTTTTTATGGATTATGGACGAGTCGCACATCATCAGCCTGCCTGAACCCTTCCAAACCCCAGTGTCCATCATCAAAAAGTGTACCACCATTCCCAGAGTCTGTCTTTGACTCCAGGGTGCTCATTCACCTTGTACAATCAAATGTAGTCGGTGATTTTGAAGTTCTATTACGTCTGTTGTCGTCCCTTGTCAAAGAGTCGAGATCGAGTCGTTTTGCATTAGGGGGTCGAATGACCGCAAGATGGAGTAGAGTAGCACCGCGAGACCATGCTCGACATGGTCATTCTCCAGCACACATCGTTTGGGTGCTCGCAGGAGGATCAATGGAGCGCGAGTGCCAGGATAATAATCGTAATCGAGTAGCGTAAGGGTTTTTGGTGCTGGTAATAGTAGAGTTGTATTGTAGAGTAACGATAAACTTGACAAGGGTGTGCGTGTAATGACGATGATCGGATGATGGCTCTGCTTCGTTTTTTTTTTCCTTCCCTCCTTTCCCCATCATCGATTCCCCAAACAAAAAACGTAACAAATAATGATAATATGCGGAGGTAAGGGTGGACAATAGGGCCGCCTGGGCCCCAATCATGAATATGCAGGCCACGAGACGAACTTCTCCTCCTCTGGTAAGGTGACTAGGGGACGAGAAGGATCTAGCGATGGTGGTGCCAGCCATGTGACCTCTGAAGAGCAGACTCCATGGCTCGGGCTAGCGTTGGTTTCAGTGGCAGCGCTCATCAGGTCAACAGATGGTCCCGCAAGGTCGACGCCTCCAAAGTGCGTCATTGATGCAGGTGGTGGATCAATGGTGAGCGGTGGAAACAGGTTCGGATACGAGTTTTTACGGTATGCAACTCCGTTGGTGGACATCCCAAACTCTGAGCTCGAGGCAGTGCTGAGGACGGGCGATGATGATGCGGTCGGATGCGAATAGAGGGCCGAGGAGTCGGAAGAGAAAGGCGAGGGGGACGAGAACGGAGGAGAGGAGAGGAGAGGGAGACAAGGGATGGTAGGAGGAGCAAAAGAAGAAATGTTGCCCACCAAATTTCGTTCTTGAACCGATCGGAAGAAGGGAGAGAGCGGATCAGGGGAGTGAAGGAGCATCAAACCATTAGCGCCTCCTGGTCCAGCTGCTGCACCACTACCGCCCATAGATCCACCAGCGCTCATAGCACCAGAAGCCGCGCTTCGATTGACGCCTCCGAGACCCAAGCTGGATCCAACAGGCGAGCTTCCAGACGAAGCGAGTGTATTTCCCCCTTGCATGCTTGTGGTGTCCCAACTCGGTCTGCGTCCATCTGTGGGTGCACTAGAGTCCCAACTTGCACGACGAAGATCATTGTATGGTGAAGCTGCAGAGCCAGGGGCTACTGCAAACAGAGTTCCGTTGGGATAGGATCCTCGAGAGATGTTGGCTCCCGATGATGGTCCAGCCCCAAAGGATTGTCTTGGAGGGAATTCGTACTCGTCCAGTGGCTGACCATTGACAGTGGCCACTGGATAAAACTCGCTCCCTGGCGCCGACAGGGGCGCTCGGGGATAAAAGGATCGAGAAGATAATCTAAAGAGATAGGGAAAGGGCCCGGTTTAGCCACAAGAAACGCCACTCGGGAAGAAAGAGGAAGGCACGAAAAGGTTCGAAATACGTACGGGAACTGAGAACCAGTCGGATAAACGTCCGACTCAAGACCATCGCGACGTGACGGGGTTGGTTCGAAGGGAGAGTTGTTGCCCATGCCAGGGAAATGAGACGAAGTGGTGGACGAAGGCGGGAATTGAGTAGATACGGCGGATCCAGGAATGGAGTTTCTACGCCCATCGTCGACCTCTTCTTCATCTTCGTTCCCTACACCTCTGACGGCCCCTTTTGGGCGACGTGGGAGGACAGCTTCAGGCCATGTGCACTGGAGGCCGAGGGGAAGGAAAATCAAGGTCAGCACTTGAAAACGACGAGAATACCAGGGGAGGGAAGGAAGAGGGGTACCAAAAAAGCAATGATGTAAGGAAATGTTTTATACGTACCTCTCGGTGCCCATGTTCGCAACGGGTGCACATCGGCTTCCGCTCGTCGCACTTGATTTTCTTGGATCTGCATGTGAGACAGCCTTTTTTCGATCGAGTATACTTTGGACGTTTGCGAATACCTCCAGCACCAGTAGGAGGACCATCTGGAGTAGACGACGTAGGGGTGTCGAGCATGGACTGTTGGAGTGGCTGCACAATCGTTGCTGTTGCGAGTGGTGGACCGCGCGGTCGCTGAACAGAGCCCGGGGGAGGTGCAGGGGGTGCACCCATTGCACTATACGGGTTGTGCTGGTGGATCGGCATTGGTGAATAACCATAGGAGTGTTCTGCGCGTTGCGGGAAAGGGCCAAGGGACATGGTAGGATAAGGTGCAGCTGCGAGTGAGACGGGGGTGCTGAACGAATTCATGGTAGTCTCGTAATGGTTAGCAACGTCGGAGGTAGTGTTCCCGTTGTTCGCGGAAAAAGCGGCAGCAGCAGAGGTCGATACGGGTGGTGTCGACGCAGAGCTGGGGACAGGGCTCATAGGCCTTGAAGATGAGATGGTGTGTTCTTGGAGGTGGCGGTCAACTGGGAAGGAATCGAGGACGAGCTCTGGGTCTAAATAGTCGACGAGAGCACTGAATAAACCCCCCCGTCGAATAAATAAATAAATTTTAATTAATTAATTAAAATAAAATAAATTTAAAAAATGAAAAGGGTCAATAAAATATTCAAATCTGGTTCAAAGAATGAGGAAAACGGAAGCGCATGGTCAACGAGGCAGAGCAGAGCGTTGTGGCATGTCCATGCGTTGTTTACCTAGCGAGAAGGAGAGAGATCTCTACCATCTCACGTGGGGCAACATCTAGAACAACGTCCAAAGAGTAGATTTGGAACATTTTCTTGTTGTCGCAACGCGAAGACAGGTCGCAATCTCAGAGCAACGGGGGAAAGGGGGGGAGGGGGCTTGGGGATCAAGGGGATTGGTGGGGAGGAAGAACGAAGAAAAAAGAGAGCAGGGACTCACGGATTAGCGAAATCAGAGCTCATTTTGAATCAAGTGTTCTTTGGAGGATTGCGAAGAGAGATTAGGAAGATCGTGTAGTGCGGTGGAGTCGCGGAGGAGGTCGTCGATGATCTAGAGGACTAATTGCAAGTAATTTGAGCTATGAACGCCACCAGAAGCTGTTTGAAGATGTCTGATGAAGATCTAAGCGACGGACGAGTGAACGGGAGAGCGTTAAGCGGAGGGTCCTGTTGGCGAGGCGCGAGTTCGATCGCGACCTAAAAGCAAAGCGAACCGATCCAATGCAGGAAGGTTGTTGGGGAACGCTGAGAACGACGAGGAGGAGAGAGACGATTATTAGGGAGCGAGCTAGATGGGAACAGAGAGTATTAAAGGTCGAGGCAGAGTTCAAGGTTGAAGGCTGGGTCCTGTCCTGTCCTGTTTATGGGAGGTTGGGCCAGCTCCTGACCGAACGGGTTAGATAAGTGTTTGGCAGACAAACAAAAGCGGTCCACGGACACGTTTTCCGCTTTCAGCTCTAGGTTTTATGTCTTCAAACAAGGAGTAATGTCGCTGTTATCGAGACTTGAGACTTGTTCGGGACAGTACCAGCATCAGTATCCAGCCTGGTCAGCTCTCCTGTGGGGGCGATTAAGTAGCCCACCGGGTTTTGGCTCTCTCTCGCTTAGGCCTGTGTTTCTTTCTTTTCTCTACGAAAGGCCTATCGAACCAGTCCTCGTCAATTACGTGCGACTACGCAGCGTAGATAGCAGTCCTCAGTAGGCCGAAGCGAGCTGCTCCGATTTAGGTTGGGCTTTTTGCTTCCCTCCTTCAGTCGTCCGGTCCTCGTCCGCCGGCCAAAATAACACCTCTGGTTGTAATAGGCAACAAACAAAGCAAACCCCACGAGAACAAAAACAAAAACAAAAACATGCCGCCTTCCAGCTAAAGCTAAAGAGTGGAACCAAAAAGACGGATGTCCAATGCCACCGAACACCGAACACTGAACATCGCAGATGCCATGGTCTAGGTCGCCCATTATTGCTTTTCGACACGACACGCACAAGGTCACGTAATGCTGGAAGAACAACGTGAGACCCAAATGGGTTCATCAGGCAGCTGTCCTTCACTTCATCAGACTCCTCGAGTGAGTGAGTGTGGTCCCATTCAACCTGCCACGGGCGCACGAGGCCTCCGTCCACGTTTAGCTGATGGGATGGAGCCACCTCTGTCGTCCATATCAAAAGTGGGAGGCTGTCTGGATGCCATATGGACCTGCTGGGTTTCAATCATAGGGGCTTTCCCTGCACTTGGAAAGCAAGTAGCCCGTTTTTTTTGGCCTATATCTACCTTTCTACCCCAACCAAGGCTTGCTCGTGATCAAGTGAGCTTTTTTTCACAATTTGAATTCTCTGTGATTCCACTTTGCCAAAACGTAATTGTCGTCTTCTTTCGTGGATAACGGCCCTGCACCTTTATTCCCAAGATAACCTTAACCTTTTTCTTTTTCTCACTTGTTGAAATACTAACTTTCAATCCGTCTTCCTTTTGCACCCCATTGGATTTCTAGATCCCCCACCAGATCTCTTTCCCCCCATCCACCAGTCGTCCCTAATATCCACCCACCCAATACTAAAATCACTTGCAGGTAACTCGTGCCTGTCGAACGCTACGCCTCCTGTCTCGTAATCATCCAACCATCGATCAGCTTGAATACTCGTTGTACACGGCGATGTTCCACGGCCCTTTTGGTTCCCCAAAATCACATTGAAGTGTTCCCCCTTCTACCTAGAAATGAATCTTCCTGATTGCATCGCTGCGGTCATAACTTCCCTCCTCCTACTCAGACCTGGTAGCACATGAAAACACTTAATCTGGCTTGTTGGACCCAGATATTAAAAACGATAAGTACGTAGAAGATTTTATTGTTAATTATAGTTTACCGTTTCATTGCTGTTTCTAAAGGAGCGATGCTAGGTGTGGTGCCCTCATTTAACCCGAAAAACGAATAATGCCTCGCACGGCACCGACCATCTGCTTCAACTCGGGCTATCCAACTAACAGCCATGAGCTCTTTCGGACTGACATCGGCGGTCACGTTCACGACCACTCTCACTCCCACACAGGGCAGACTGCGTCCTATCGCCTTTTCCTTGTGTTTTTCCGTCATTTAATGAAGTCTGTGCGGCAGCCTCTAGATCGGACAGCACAAAACACAAAAGCCACGGCACGACTCTGTCGCTGGATATCTCCTTTCGTGTTCATTGGACGGCCCGATAGGTTTTGATGGACGTCTGAACTCCCCTTGTCTCCACCCGCATGGAAGCCTTGGACGGGGCCACCTTGACAGGCTCGTTAGAACCACGTTTGCCAGATGTGATAGATCCATGATTCACAGCAACGACCAAGGTGGTCATACTAGGAAACCAGAATCGTACATCGGGTTCATGTGTTTCACTCGCTCACCTGGTGGGCCTTGATACCTTTACAGGGGGGCCGTACGTCTCCTAGCTACGTATCCCGCATGGATCCTCACTGACGTGTCATTTTCCCACGAATAAGGATATACCGATGCTGCATCTACTTCCTCATTCCAGTTTGGAGGAACATCCCAACCAACATCGTACCCAGTCTCGCTGGAAAGCGCATTACTTGAATTCAAAGGAACGTAAGTACATAGTTTGTCGTCTCAATTGATTCCTATCTCATGCTCGGGCATCGTAGATGTCCCAAGTACCAATTACCAGGTCACGTAATCTCAAACCCTCCACCCAAGCCAGGAATCAAGCCACTTTACGGCCCTTATCTAAGCAATTGTTCACGATAACGAGATGAGACGCCAGTATAACTCCAAATGTGGTGCATTATCTCATTCTCCACGGTCTCACCCCGTATCACTCCCTTCCTCGTGCTCTTAAGCGAGGCTCGTGCGTTTGTACATTTGGAAAGAGCTGGGCACGGATACAAAATCACGATAGCTATCTCTCAACATTTTCGAGATATGGAACGGAACAAGGGATGAGGATCGTCCTCTCTTTCCCTCCTTCCCATCTATCCCTGCCGCCGCAGCAAGTACCCCCGCCGGATGACCTTATCTCCGCCCCTTCGGAAATGGCGCTCCGAAGTGGGGGGCGATGGCGATCATGATCAAGGCTGGAAACGCAATCCCTCCTAAGCGAAGTTTTACAACGTCAAATTCAACATCGTATCTTCTCATGGATCTATCTATCGAGCTCAGCAGGACACCCAGCTGGCCTCAAGCAGCCAGGTCGGAGACGGATCATGGGATTCAGCTGTGCTTCGTCCTCGCGTACATACCCTTCCTACGTTGACTTGAACGATCGTTTAGCGATATCGACAAAATGCAAAATGGCTGATTGGATGCAAAGTCGAAGGGATATAGGTCAGTTATCAGACCTGGATAAGAGGGTTATTTGGCTCTAATAACCTGGGTTAATAAGAGGTGAGTAACCAGCGCGCGCAGATATTACAGTTGACCGTATGGGCACCCACCCTCCTTCCTTGCTCTCTACCGGCTAATGAAATTGATTGGTTTTGATGCACTATGACCCTGAATTTTGAAGTTAAGAGCAATGAAACCACGGTCGCATGTTATTCCTGATTACTTTCTGAGGTAACAGCCTGAACAATCATCGACCTCATGTCGATTATCCCCCTTCTGTGATATCTGTAAGCTTATAGAGGCAGTCCATAGAATACAAGCATGGAGTTATCGAGGAGTACTGGAGATTTGTCAGGTGAAGGCCACAGGCCAGAGCTAACTTGTAGTAATCAGCTGTTATGATAAAGCACGTCCCCACACCGCCTTCATAAGAGCAGTTAAACTTGCTCCCCGAGTATCACTTAACCTTTGTAAACTGGCCGTCACAGCTTGCAAGAGGTCTACTCCTGAGCCCGAGCGCCCATTGTGGTGGTACTTACTTATCCCGCCTCTCGGTCTGCAGAAATCAAAGACCGACAATGCTGTTACTGCCGTGATGACAAGCTTGGACCCAACGATCACTAATGTTATTCTCCGAACTACCAAACGAAATCATAGAGCAGATTCTTCTCGAGATTGACCCCCTTACCTTGGCCCGATGTCGAGTGGTGCGCGTCCACTTTAAAAGTCTTCGACCCCTTCTCTAATCCGTTTGGCCAAAAAAAAAACCGACTCACATCGGCCATCTTTCAGGTTTCAAAACGACTTTTTGAACTCATCGATGCCTCTGTTCTACTACAAATCAGCATCGAAGCGGGGGTAGATGGTCTTCTTGTGGTTGGGCCCCACAACCGTCATCTTGGACATCCTTCTTCGTCTGCTCAGCATCTCTTGGATGAAATATTTTGTATTCGAGAAGCCACAGTGAAGTTTATGCCCCGTTCCGCGTGGGGAATACCATATGCAGCTGGCAACTTTCACTGGGAGGTAGGCATCGCACTTCGTTTTCCATCTCCACAGAATCCTGTCATCGATTTATTTATTTATCTATAGATATCTGATGGTATTATCTGCTTTACAAGCGGCGGAGGAGATGGTGAACGGCCGAAGACACTTCATTTCAGCGAATTGTTGGCTCCTACAGACGAAAATTATAACCCATTTGAACTGGACCCGACTGGGAGAAGATATACCCACATAATAAGGGACACGGGTGTCGGAATGGCAGACATTGTATTTTCTGCCAGTTCAGATTTGGTGGTGTTACTGGAACGAAGAACTGCACCCGAGTAAGTGGTTTCGTTGTTTCAAATTATGACCTCAATTGACGTCTGATGGGCAGTACTGGTATGAACGCCGATCGACTTCATTTTCGAGCGATTTCCACGGGTGGCCCTCATCCTGAAGCTACCTTGCCTCATGTCGAAAATACGGGCCATCCCTTGCCCCCTTACTCGGGTCTAGAAACGTGGTTGATCCAATTATATGGTGATATGGTAGCGTTCTTACTCGTTCGGTATTCCAACTTTATCGACCGCCGGGGTGGAGTTACCGTCTGGAATTGGAAGAGCGGAGAAGTCGTCATGGTTCGTTTTGTTCGGTTTCTTACTCGGGATATCCAGTCTTACCACTCGCAATTTCTAAATAGCCATTTCAAAAAGCCGTTGCGTCGATGTTTCTCTCTGAGGATCAACTATTACTCGTCGTGAACTCTGATGAGGATTTACTTGGAAAGCTGCATATGGTCGTTTATTCGATTTCGAAAGGGTGTATCACGCACAGAATCCGACTTCCATGGTCAAATCTGTCGTGTCCGACCCTGTACACATATCCTCGACAGTCCCTCACTCAGCTATCTTTAGCGCAACTAGCCGGTAACTTTGCTCCGGATCCGTCTTTGGACATCTTCGCCTTGGATTTCTGGCCCGTTGACCCCGCAACTGGCCCGTGTATAGTGGTTTTCTCGACACAACGACTGTTGAAAGCCTGTGAAGCAGCTCTTGTCGGTCAAGAGAGTTATCCAGTTGATCTGGACTGGAACACATGGGGTCCCCAAGGCTCGAGATGGTTCCCTCCCTATTGTCTTCGGCCACCATCGGAAAGGTCGATACACGGAGCTCGAATGATAGCCTACACTCACTCGAATGGGTTTAACGTGAGCAACGACATTGGGGACTGGAAAGGAATGGAAAGAGCGACTCACAACTATCCGGTCATTCTGGACTTCAACCCGCGACCGATTCTGCGAGGGGTCACCGATTGTGACTTTGATTGGTGCCGCAATACCGTCGTTCGTGATACGTGGAAGTGGACGATACAAGAGGGCGATCAAGACGTCGTCATCGAATCTTCGTTGCCCTTTAGGGCTCTTGTGAACAAGGAGGAGTGGGCTCATTCGGATTTGCACCTTCACTCGACTGCTGTGGTCTGCACAAGGGTACGCATGCATTTCTATCCATCTTCTTCACTCCTTTTGCTTACCCGATCGTTTGTCGCGGTTTCTTATCGCAGGCGCAGTCTCATGACATCTTTTCGTTTCTTGAACCCGCTGGGAGATTGACACGTGTGGATACAGAGGATTGATAAGGTGAAAGCTCCAGACTTTCGGTGCTTTTTTCGCCTCTCTATCACCTGTTCTGGATGGACTTATAGTGCTGCGGAATTGATACCGAGCTTATGTTTATACGGTTCTGAATAAGATATCTTCACCGAATTGTTCTACCCCATAGCATTTGATACTTATCTCGTTCCATTGGCTAGGCGGGAAGGTAAGGAAGATGAAGAGCCTGACTCCCCTATCCTCAGCTGGCCTTTGTACAGATAGATAACTACCTTATTATCTTGAAGCGAAGTCGGGGTTTTAAAAGAGATTAGACCTGTTCCATGGGAAATGATAGGTCGTATGGCACTAAGCGCGATACTCAAGCGAGAGGTGACCCTGTCAAGCCTTGAGGCAGTCTCCACGATACGCGAGGGTAAGGAAGAAAAGAGAGAAACCTTGGCCTTCGTTTCGGAGATAATGGGCTGGTTGGTTCTCTCGGTGATGAAAACTCACTTGGAAGGCTGTCAGTCAAAAACGGGCGAGGGCGAACAGCAATTCGCGGTTGCTTGCTTCTGACACTGCCTAATGTCTTTCTAACGTATCAAACGAGGCGATAACGAGAGTTGGAATACCAGTTGTCGTTAAGTCCTCTCGTCTATATATCAGGTGTATATATCAACCAAGCCTGCTCTTATTTGAGTGTATGCGTGGCACTATTACAATCTACCCCTGCGCCTGGAGGTATATACCCTCCTCCTCCGGTTTCTTTCGGCCACTGTCTCTCAGGTATAGTTTCGGGTGGTCCCGAAAGTACGGTAACAATCAATCGGTGGACCCCTCTCGTTTTAATGCTCTCTCGTGTCGCACGTGAATGAGTCTTTGGTAGCTATTTGGAACATTCGAAGGGTAAAGGGTATCGTCTATCCTTCCTTCATGTTGCAGAGTTATCTCGCTGATGATAACCCCCCAAGATAAGTCACCCTCTGATTCCATACCAGTATCGATCGCAAACCATTGGCTACTGTCAGAAAAGAAGACTTTGTTTTTGCTTTGTATTGGGCAGTGAGTACACACGGAAGCTGTCATAGGTCATCTGCCATCTCCACCGCAGCGCAAGGCCCGCTCGCTTCTCCCCTATCGATCCCACATAGCCAACAAATGGGATCAGGTGAGATGACTGGAGCTATCCACGAGACTATGAGATGGCCTACACCCCCAGTTATTCCCCCCATACAGCGCACTGAACCAGCTAGGCAGATGACTGCAAAATCTATATCCCAATAGGACCTACTGAGACGGTCAAGAACCGTGCCTGAAAAACAGCCCAATGTCACGTTACCATTTGGAACCAAATTTTCGAGTCCCCATTGTCTGGTTGGACACTTGGTCGCTCTAGCCAGCCAACAACCGCCCAATATCCAATGGCCTAATGTGAGGATTTGCGAGGCGAAGGGAAGGGGGGAAGCATAAAAGCGAATATTAATGTGACATTGTTCAGGGTACTACTACGACGGCGGTCAGATAGCGACACGCATCCCGTGTGAGCACCAGCTCGGGTAAAAGAGGTTTCGTGATCCGCTGTATGTATGTATCGTGATCCCTTACGCGAGCGGACGGATCTGTGCGTGGATGTGGCCGCCGATGTATTGTTTCTAGAGAGTATATGTGACTCATATACTCCACGTTTGCTCGAGAGATGCATAGTTATGGATACCTGTGGGCGTGCGCTTTCGATGGGACTGTCACCTTTGGGCTTCGAGACCCCGAGTTCTCATGACCTTGTACCCAGGAAAGATCAGGTTGGACTTCCTTTTGCATCGACTTTCGAAGGGAACTCGTGCACGTGAGGAAAAGAAGCAACAGAATCGGCACTGCAAGCTCCAGGTGCGGACAGAGCATCGAACGAAGGAGCTATCATCTTTTCTCAGAAGAGAGAACCGAGTAGCATCGATGTCAACAAGGCGCGCGAACCACGCTAACTGGAGGGCGGCTGACTTTGGACGGTGAAGTTCTCTGGAGTAGCGGACCATACGGATACCTAGATTCATATGTATTATCCACGTATACCTATCCATACATCGAAGGTCGGGACAACTCGCTCAGAGCTTTCAATTGCTTCCCGCCATGCCGTAGGCTGATCATTCGCAGCGCGTGAACTCTTGATATCACCGTGTGAGTCAAATGAAACACGCAGTGATACCAACTAACCCGCCAATATAGCTTGTTGTTCGGTTCCTTGCGCTTCAGGTACTAATGCCCGTCCACCTGCATACTGGTGACTTCATCAGGACTGAGCACGAGGATATAAACTTCTGTAGACTTATTGGTGCACCCTGGACGAGTATAATTACGATGAGGATGGTAGAAGACACAGCTCTTGGTCATAACGTTCGATTTGGAACGAATGGTTTCCTTCGAGACCCACGAAGTGGCCGGGCCCATTGTTCGTGAACGCGACTGCAGCAAGAACTTGACAACCAGTTACGAGAAACTGCGGTCGTTCCTTGGATTACCACCCAAAACTCGTCAGGATGATTCCAAAGAAAGCTCGACTTTTTTTGCTTCGCACATCGTCTCCTTGCAACGCGCGTATACCTCTTCGAGATGTACAACGAAACGGCCAACCTTGTTTGTTTTTAGCATATGGATGCTGCGGCGTATATGAGTTTTAGGTCAGATTCGTTCGCGGGTTTTGCACGGGTCACCTCATTTCTTGCACATGGAGGTCGACTCCATGTATTTCTCAACAGCCGGATATTTATCACCCTGTGGCTTCATCGTTATACTGCCAACTGCTGATATACGTTTCACGCTCTTTGAAGAGCTTTGGGCCCTTCCTTCCGCAGCGTTTCTGGTAATGACGGTCCTTGGGCCTTGGCCCAGGGCACTGGCACTTTGAAGCTTTAGACAGGCTTGATCCCAGGCTGTCGGGAGCAAATAGACATTAAAAATCTGTATGAATTGCAAGATATGAGTCCGAAGAGCGTCCATTCGTGGGTAGCAAATCGTCGTAGAGGGGTAGGCGATCCGACCTGCCTCCTAGAAAGATCTGGAATTTATTTTTTTTCGTAAGGAGGAGCCGGACAAAAGTCTATAATGAAGATGGTAACTACTTTTACAGCTTTGAGGAGGCGCTTTTGGGATGGGAAGTTTCCCCGAAAGGTCCGAATTCGTTGAATTCAATGCGCCTTGAATGACTCGTTGAGCGTCTGGCGCCAAAACTGCCGGGACCGCTCTTGGGCGTCAGTGTCAGCGTCATTCGCCAGAGCGTAGAGCATGCTGGATCAGGCAGGCTGAAGAGAGGCCTCAACGTTCAGAGGCGGAAACTTCTGATGAAGAGAGAAGAGAGCTCCTCCAAGACTGAGTGAAGCGTTTGAGATTAGCCAATCGCCGTTCGCGTCGAAGTCTCCAAAGAGCGAATAATCGTACAGAGAGGTAGGCCCGAGAATGTTCCAAATTACATCTGAGACTGCTTTTCGTGTTGGCATTGGCTCTTGGTGTTCTGCTGGGACCGACTGGCTGATCGAGGTTCAAGGCGCGTTTTCTTTGTCTTGTCTTTGTCCTCTCATGTGCGCTGGGGGTGGGAGGGCGGATGACAGGAGAAATTTCGTTATAAAAAATCTGTGAAATTTGTTTGTAAAATAGCTGTACGATTCTGCGATCAACAGCGACGAAGTTCATCCGTCCCAGCTGGCGAGTGGCCAAGCTTGATGTTCGGAAGGAGCGAGCGACATAGTCACCTCACCACACCTTGACCCGCACCGACGCCCGCCCCCGCTTTGAAAGCAGTACCCAAGGTTGTCTAAGTTCACCGTCTACAGTCTTTGGTGAAGCCTAAGAAATCACCTCCATCCGAGAGTTGCGTCTCTAGTTCAGGCCAGACCCCCAGTCCCCTGTACTAGGCCGCTAACTACTCGGCCTTTGAACCTCGAGCAGCGATGCTAAACCCACAAGAGCCTCCCATTTTGCCCGTACTTGCGCTCAGCTACTCATCGATTCAACAACAGACCCAATTTCAACAACAGAACCCCATCATTATCAACACCACCCAGATGAGCGCCATTATTCTCCTTTAAACCCCCGTTTTCCCCGTTTCCAAAGTACCTGTGCATTTCTTACCACTGTCCCAAAGCACCAACCTACCACAACTTTGGATCCATCGGTGAGACACTCTCCCGTAGGCTCCCCCCCTCGACAGCTAACCACCTGATGTCTTTGACTTGTGTGCAGAAATAAGCCCCAACTCTCTCTCTCTCAAATACTACTTTTAACCCAACGAAAGAATCTCTACTCCCTCCCGGAATGAGCCTTGGCCTTCATATTGGGGCTGAGGCCATTCCCAGCCAACCCTATCAACAATCATTCTTCCCCCCGGTACCTACTCAGGGTGGTCTGTACACAACATATACGATCACGTGTACAGACCAGCCATCTGTATTATTCCCCAACCCTCATACTCCCAGCGATTGTCCCTCCCCTACCATTAGTCACAGCGGCTCTTCCGCAGAGAATAGCTCCCACTACACCGACGACGAAGACGTCGACCCTTCCTCCACCCAACCTTTCTATGCCCAAGAATTCACCGCCGAACCTTCCTTCATCGAACATTGTTCCTTCCTTGACACTACCCCTATCTACTCCTCACAGCTGACCATTGGCTACGGTGTCGCCCGTATAACCTTCATTGAGAACCTCATCTGTAAGTGATCGATTTCCCCCTTCCTCTTTCCCGTTCGGCATTGGTATTGATACCTCGGCCACCGGTATATAAAGGGGACTGCGTAGACAAGGTTTATGCAATCTATGATGAGCCAGCCAACCGGACCACTGGTCTGCCCACTTCAATCCCATTAGAGCAACTCGTCTACGATGGACTCATCCATGGACTTTGCAACGAGATTGTGATTCTACCCATCGTCGCCGCCATTCAGAAACTCCCAGAGGGCCAAGCCAGACACCAAGCAGATCTCATACCTTTCCCATTGTTCATGGCAGAGATGCTCAGACGGATGAAGTCGAGCTATTTCCTCCTTTTGACGGCCATGAGGTATATTACTGATATTGAATCTGCGATCCGATCGTCGCGAGAGCGCGCGCAATGTGGCTGGTGCCGATCGGGTGCCTATGGTTGCGATCATTCGACGTTTGCGGATCCTAGTTCCACCTCTCGGTTTTCTCGCGGACGCGTATCGAACTCACGAAAGATACGGGGCGACGATCCAAAGTTTGCCAATGGCATTCCGTTGTCCCAGTTTTCGAAACCGGACCCATTGTCCTCCCTCGCCGACCCTCGCAAAGTATTTTTGGGTGCCCTCATCCTCGCCAACAAGTTCCACCGGGATCGTAGCATTGGGAATAAATCATGGGCAACGCTGATTGGCTTGCCGCTCGAAGAAGTTCACAGTGCTGAAAGAGCCGTGGGACAAGCCCTAGGATGGACATTGAGTCGCCCCTGGGTACAAGGAACGAAAGGAGGCGATGATAGAGTGCAGCTACCTGGCTCCACGAACCCCACTCTAGCTGAACCTCTTTTCGCTACTAACAGTTCTGAAGTAGAACGATATGGTGTCAAGGCCCTACGGGATGCAAGTCAACTCCCTCTTTCCTCTCGATCCAATGAGTCTTCCCCGGACAGCCTGGTGGATGTTTCGGTGTCGATTGGCATTACAGGTCCAGAGGATGAAAGCAATCAATCGACCCCTCAACGGCCTCGATCTAGGACTCTTTCCATTTCCCCAGAATCACTCCGCACAACACCAAAGCAAGATTACCGATCCTTAACACCCACTCGTTCGGTTTTATCAAGACTCTCGAATCCCATTAAGAAATCGAACACGGCACCCTATGTATTGCAGCCTTCTGCATACGGACACGGTCAAGAGACGCAAGACGCGCTGGAGGAGATTATATCACAGAACGATCAACTCAGTTCATCGGTACAAACCTCTCAGGGTTTCATCGATAGTTTCATGGAGACTACGCCGACACTGGAACCAACGAGGCCAAAACGGAAGGCAAGCGAGGACTTTGGTCCTGTTTCGCATTTACGTCGTGGTACTCGTGGTGAACGTTTACCAGTCGTTTCTCCATCCGATTCGTATCTGAGCTACCCATGTCCTCCCACAGCGTCTTCTTCTCGTTCCTCGACGCCCTCTCGTCATAACTCTTATTCGCAGTTTCGACATTCGGACAGAAATGGCTCTTCTCGTGATCATACTGATTTTGAAGATGCGTGCCCTGAACTTTCTCCTACATCGACTGCCACGACATCCCCGTCAATCGGCCTTTTAACGCGAACGAACACTCCAGGAAACCTGGATGCCATGGTTATCTCGGACGAATCCCAACCACCACAGAGATCTGGAATTTCTAGGTATGATGAATAGATGCGTTGGCAGAAATAAATTTCTGATCTATCTCTCTCATGAGCAGATCGAGCACACACGGTCATCTAGGACATCTGCAAATGCATGGTCCACCACATGGAAAACGTCCTCTCCGTCGCGGATCTTCAATTGGCCCATTGGTTCATTAGCTTCAAATTGTACGTCCAATTTCTCTCGCACCCCCACACACAGTTCAATCGTCTTATTGTTCGTTGGCACATAGGAGCTCTATGTCGTTTCTCGTTGCATCTCTTGTCTCTCTCGCCGTTTACTCTGGTTTCGGTGTGGTTACCGCTCGACCCTGATCACATTGTTGGTGATACCATAGTGTGACCTTTCGCCGACTCTGGACTGTATCAAGCACCGTTCTTCATCTGGTTTCCATTAAGTTATCCAGCCAAAAAAATAAAAATATCAAACCCCAAAAAACGAAGAAAGCAAACCAAAAAAAAACAACTAAAAAACCCAAAAAAAACAAAAAGGTGACGTATATAGCGTACATTTTTTTATTATCGCATACTCACTTTTCTTCGGTTTGGAATCCAGGCTATCTCAATATCGTCTCCTACCTGTTTTCTGCCTCTAATGTTTTCCTCTTTTTCATCGTTTTTGATCTTGTTCCACAGGGCTCGCGGAAATCCCGTTGGCTCTTTGGACGACCGTCTCTACCAAGCTTTAACGCCTCGGTCTTCTAGACACATTGTATCACTCCAAATATTGTCGGCTCCCGTCGACGTCCCACAAGTGCGGCTGGACATTGGATACTCGCCAACGAGCAGTGTTCCAGATCGCTCTCTTTCTTCCTTTCGCAGATGAATCCCCTTTTCCCCCTTCCATTTCCCTCCCCCTACTTGTTTTCTACTTTACCCCCTCTTACCGCTGGTCCTTTTTTTTTTCTTTTCTTTTTTTGCTACTCTCATTCACTCCTTATATGGCTTGCAAAACCAAATAGCGCTCTCAGTTGACCTGCTGCGGTTCGTTTGATTCTCTTTTCTCTCTTGCCTGGTATCGTATCTTGTGGATGGTTGGTCTTCCAAGGCCATTGTCTTTCTCGATCGAAAGCTTTCTTAGGTTCACGATTCGTTCCGTTACGCCTGTTTCTGTGCACAACATACCACAAACAGAGAGAGAGAGGGAAGAGGAGAGTAGATCGGTTCTCGTCGCTCAACGCAATCAATTCTGTGTGTGTTCTCTTTTTCCCCCTTTTGTGTTCTGTTCTCTGTTCCGGAAGAATCTGTCGTACCATAACGTTCGTTACAAACTGGCAAGTTCGAGATGTCAAACGGTTCTCTTGCGTTGGGTGGTGTGGTTTTCGGGCGCTCTCTCTCTCCTCTCTCTCCCTGGCGCGTTTTTGTATGTATCTACCTCTCTGCCATGCAGTCTTGCTGCCAACAGCTATACTCAATCCCAAACGTCCATCTGAACCGCGATAAAAGAGGGGAAGCAAATGCGATGTTTCATTTCTACGACAAGCGAGACAGGTAGGTTTAAACGTAACAATAACAATATGTAGTGCGGACATTACGAGCAAGAGGCGAGGAGGGAGCAATCATTTCTTTAGAAACAGACGTAAAGTAAGTCGTATACTGGCGTCGTAAATCGTGACGTTTTTCCCAATCAGAAATCGTTAAAAGAACAGGGAGAAGACGAATAAATTACTTGCGAGCAAGGAGGTTTGTGAGCTTGCCCACTGCAAGACCTGCATCGAGGCTCTTTCGAGCATTACTTTTCGAATTCTCCTTTTCATCACCGAATTCTGCTCCAATCACGCGTGACTTGTTACCGAGCACCATCGAATAACGGACTCCCTTCACGTCGGCATCCATGGACGCTCGTGCCATCACAGGTGTCGTATGGAGGGCGACTGCAGGCGTAGAAAAGGTCGTCCTGTGACGTGGACGTGCAGCACCCATGACAGAGGGTCCTGGCGAGTTCATGCTGTTTGGAGACTCGGCGGTGGCTGGAATGTCCATCGTGCTGTCTCCGCCACTCACGAACACGGAGCCCATGGTCGAAGTAGTGTATGACGACGACCTGAGTTCGCTAGGAGGTCGACTATCAGGCATTCGAGGTCGGCCGATCGGCAAAAAATCCAAGCCCGATGTTGGTCTTTCCTTCTCGCCCAGGTTCTCCCTTTGAACAGGTTTAGGTAACTCATAGTGAAGTGGGGGAGGCTGTACTACTGGACCGGCCGATGGAAGTAGGAGAGATGGTGTCGATTTTGAAAATGGCAGAGCCGTCAGTGTGCCAATGCTCGAATAATGAGGCAGAGCGCCATTGGTCTGGCTGGGTTGGATATCGCTTGGGGTCTCCGGCTCTAGAACAGGGAATACCGCTTCGTAACATGCATTACATGCCCGCGCTGGTTTAGAACTCTCTTTGGACGGCTGCTTAGAAGCGATGAAAAAGGTCTAAGGATTCAAAGATGGGTGATTAGATGACGATTTTGATAGTTTAGGAGTACTCGCCTTGCCCGAGCAATTTGCGCAGACACATTTCCCGCATAGTCGACAGTGGTGTCGTCTCCTACGCCATCCAAAAACGCCACCACAACGCATACAAGAGTCAGTCTTGGAATCAGGAACCCAAATAGCCGGTACGAAATGCTCGACGTGACCGCGTTTCGGTAACTGTTTAGACTTGTCCTTCTTTGGGTTCTTCTTCTTCAGAGGGGTAGCTGGGGTCGCTTCATCCGGGGAATATGGAAGGGCTTGGAGTGCAAGACGCAGATGTTGATTGGACGACGAAGATGTTAATGTCGAATTCGGATTAGTGCTATTCATTGCAACCAAACGAGACTGCTTTGCTGCACGGATTGCCGAAGCCCAATCTTCACGCTCTTCCGCTGAGTCTACAAACATTGAATAAGCCATATTGGCACAAATATGCTTCAACATACCGCAGTAAATGGAAAATGACATCGCAGGTGAGTGAACTTCGATCTTGCCCTCTTCTCCAAAAGACGGAACCGGGAGTACGATATCCAAATCCAAAAGGTCCACTTTCCCTCTAAACCACCATCGTTCATCCTCTCCTAGGTTGGTGGACGAGGATGAAATTTTGGATCCAAAAACGGTCGATGATGGTCTGCGGAGAGGCGTTGGCCCAGACTCGCCTTGCCTCCTATCCGAGGTGATAGATGAACTGACAGAGGGCGAGGTGATCATCGATCGCTTAAATTGAAATTCTTCTGCTGTGACTGCGCCTTCCCTCTCACCTCCCTTCGAAAGCCAAACGAGGCAATCTGAAAACAAGAAGAATTCACGTAACCGCTCTACTCGATCGGCCACTTGGAAGAAGGAACCTCGTTTGATGAATCTACGCCCCGGCTCTAGGAAAGGGATTGGTAGATTCGGTGTTGCCTTTTGTACTGCCAATAATTGCAATGTGATCGCTTGCGTTTGTAGTGCAGAATTGAGGGAAATATTTACTGTTGAGAGTTCAATAACTAGCAGAGAGTTAGCATGTAGTGCTCACCATTGTCTAATTGCTTCACAATCTTTTCTAGCTCCGGATAATCAGCCTCACTAGGATCTGTACAGCTGAGCAAGTCCCGTACTAGGAGTAAGTACCGAGGACATCGCTGAACCAGCGTCAGCAACCAGTCCCGAAGACCAAGTCTCCCGCAAGCAGGGTCCTGTTCTTGCTCTTTCAGCCAGGTGGCAAAGCGCGGCGAGAAGCTTGCAGAATTAGGAGAGGTGAGGTTATGGAGTGATGCCATTATCGTCGGATACGCTGTCACGAATGGAGTGTACATAGCAAGGAAAGGGATGTGTTGGGTGAGGAGAGGCACGATAGAGGGCGGAGGATCGAGGCTAGTTTGGATTACAAGCGAATTGCCCCGTGAAGGAGGGGGAGGGGGATTGGCTGCATAGGCACTGGGGGGTTGGGTCACCGGTTTGACAGCCGGTCCAATGAGACGGTTCAGCGACTCGTAGAACGCCTGATGAAAACCTAGCATGTCGATAAAGTTCGAAAATATGGATGACATTTGACCCGGAGAGAGCAAAGGGTTGGGTTCTTGTGCTGACTTTACCAAGGGTGCGAGGAAGTGCTGAATGACGAACTCAGTCATTATGGACGGACCTGAGACCGACATTACCCACCTCGTTGATCAATTCCAAACCATCTACATAAGTTCTTTCAGTCTCCAAGAGTTCGCGCAGCACCTTCTTCTTCTTGGCTATTGTGCTTGAAGCGATAGTAGGTGTTCTGGGAGGTGGCTGGAGGCTAGAGGGTCTAGACATTGATCTTCGAGGTTTAGGACTTGAGCTTGAGATAGGTGAAGGTGTAATGTAGGCGCTGTTACGCTGGCCGTTGGGATTCTCCGGTTGCGACTCGAGGGAATGCTGGGAGGCCACAGAGACGCGATGGTCCTTTAAATGAGGATTCGCAGTACGTAGCTGAGCAAGAGTCGCTGGAGAGGGCACAGTTGGCATCGAAATCCGTCTGAATGGTAGGTGGAGAGGCCGCTGAGGGACGGGCGACGTCGTATTGAGGCCCGCTGCATCCTCACGAAATCCAGGAAAGTCTACAGATGAGGCTAGAAGTCATTGTGAGCACTTTCACTGCTTCATTTATCCCAAACGAAGGACAAACCCATCATGCCACAACACTTGGCTATTTGGTCGGAGTCAAGTACTCGAGTCTGTAATCAAGCGCGTCACTCAGACATGGCCTCACCACCGCCTTGCTTGAAGATTATCTTTCAGAAATATGCTCAAAATAGCAATGTATTCAATGCGAAAATATACAATTACACGATATTTACGGGAACCTCGCCTCGTCCCAATAAGTCGATCTCCCAAGAAAGATTGTCTCGGGCAGTTTCAGTCGAATTCTCTTTGAAGTGCTCGGTGAAGAATATATCTCCAGACCTTAGACGTTCTAATACTGAAGTACGCCCTTTGCAGTACTCCTCAAGGGGATAGTTGTCGTATTCTCGTCGAATACCGACCGCATATTGGAAGTACTTTTCTCTATTTCTCTAATATGTGGTTAGAAGAGATTTGAGCATCTCAGGAAGTATCTGCTTACTCCTAAGACCTCGAGATCTAGATCCAGAAAGAGGGGTAAGTCGGGAGGATATCCGTCTGTGGGCAGCTTGTGATGTATTGTAGATCTTATCATATTCGAAACATCAACCACGAGCTGTTGGTTCTGTATGATCCAGTGAGTCTGTGTTGCTGGTGACGTAAAATGACATACAAGTTCCGTCTCTTGTGCAAAGGCCAACCACAGTTTGAGACTATCTAGCTCATTCTGTTCATGAGGAGCTTTTGGATCGTAGACAATACTAGCAATATGGTTATGTCCATATCGTATTACATTCCATCGATACAAATTACTCACTCATGAAATGCAATCGCACAAACGACTGCGGTTTTGTCTACAACCAAGGAGCTCGGAACCTTTTCCAGAGTGTCATGCATAGAGACTATGTGGCTAAGCGTGTGATAATAACGCTGGGATTCACTGTAAGCATCGACGATTCTCTTCCACCAGGATGTAACATTGGCTTGCTGGGAGATAAATCGAGTGTCTCCTAGGGAGCTTCGAATACAATTTTCGAAGGAAAGCTCCAACTCATTTCCTGCTGCGTCGTTCATGTCGATGGAGAGGAAGGGGAGGGGGCCAGGTCCAAATGTTTGCTTCACTCTATGCAAGTATGCATGTATGTATCCAATGCTCGCATCTTCTGATGGAATCTGAGCTTCCAAAATCCAGAAAGATCAAACGCACATACGGGTTGCTGCTTCCCAACATAATTACGACGTTTGTGTGACGGTTACAAGTAGCGGTAGCGATGAAATTTCTCTAACATAATTTGTTTGAAATCTCGCTCCATGTTCAGATAAAATGTCTTCATTTTGCCGAGCCTTTTCTTCCAGGATGCAGAGCAGGGGAGAGCCCAGGAGCTTTCACCAGGATGTCCCATCTTCCATTTTCCAACCGACAAATACCAATACTTATATATTTATCATATATTTATGCGAGGCCAAAGGCCAATTAATCGCGTCAGAGGTCGTCCAAGGATGTTGTTCCACCAACTTTCCAACTCCGACCTGACCACGTGAACCTCCTTTTCGCCCGTTCGCGGGTCGAGCTCTCTACAATGTCAAATATTTGGCCAGATGATGCGGGATACGCGAAGAAGCCGCGGTACAGCGCCGAAACAGGCTCCAGGTTGCTTGTTGAATCCAGTGAGTTGCGCACCACCAGCCACAGGGTGAGCGACGCGTTTTTTTGGCTCACAAAACGTGTAGATCTTGATCTTGGTAACACCAAAAACGAATTATATAAACTAAGACAGCGCTTGGACGCGGTTATACACGATCGCGATGAGATATCCAACAAGGTGCGTCGTGTGACCGTGACTACCAACCAAATATTCACATTCCCCATAGCTGAGAGAAGAAATGACGCGTGCATCGCAGCTTGAGACCACTCTTCTTCATCGGACAGAGGTAAAGTGTCTGGTGTGCTCGAGAGTTGAACTCGCTCACGTCTCCCTTTCTTAACCAGGAACTAACTCAAGAACGTATATTGCGCGAGAACAGTCTGGTTGACGCGGAAAGCGCGCATGAACGACGCAAGCAAGCGGAGCAAACCCAACGACAACTTGAACAACATCTAACAGATATTTCCACGCGCCAGGATCAGGGTAACGAGAGAAACCGAATAGAAGCTCTCGAACGCCGTGTTCATGCCCTGCAGCTAGAAAATGCACGACTTACTAGCCTTCCCGAACGCCCTCCCTCCCGTTCGTCTTCGATCCCTGTTCCAAAGGGGAGAAGACCTCGTTCTTCATCTGAGAACAAGACTCCACAGCTTGAAGAGGACTTGCAAGTCTGCAGAGCTCAGCTAGTAGAAGAGAGAGCCAAGACGAAGAAACTCGAGATGCGCGTCCGCAAAGCAGAGGCAGATGCCACTCAGCTTCAAAATGAGAAGATAGCTGAAGCAAATAAGCTCACAGAGCGTTTGGAGAAGTTGAACGATGCTCTGCAGGAAGCAAAGGAGGAGACCGAGGCTTTACGGCTCGAGATGAACCCCCGTGACTCTCGTGACGGGAGTCATGCTCAATTTGACGCTCTTTCCAAGCAAAAGGTCGGACTGGAGGAGCAAGTGAAGACCCTTAAGGAGGACAAAGCCGACTTAGAAAAGAAACTGGCGCGCAAGGTTACGCAATGCGAAAGATTGCAGGAACAACTCGATGAATGTTTCTTCCCTTCATCAACAGAAGAGGATCTACGTCAAGAGATAGCCTCATTGAAGAAGGAACTAGAAGGCAGAGGGCGTGATGACAAGGTGATTCCAAGATTGCTTGTATACAGTTCACTTTTGCTGACCATGAACCCAGCATTCAAGACGTGAATCTGTCACTCACCTGAAGTACATGCTTGAAGACAGAGACAGGGAGGTATCCAAGCTTCAAGAGAGGCTCAAGCGACGTGAATCGTCCACGGCAGATCTTGCCATCCAGGAAGAACGAGCCCTACGATTCTTGAAAGAGAAGGAAGATGTTAAGGACGAGTTAGCGAAAGCACAGGCTCACAGCCGGTGAGTTTACATACTTGACCGGCAATGAGTATACTAACCCCCGCAATTAGTTACGTGGACTCTCAGTTCCAGTTCAAACAACAAGAGCTCCGGCATGCAGAAGTGCAGGTGAAAGAGCTTGAGACCGCGCTTAGTAAAGCCCGTTCTCTCAACGCACAACAACAAGAGCTCTATGCACAGGTCGCTAAGTCATGCTCAGAGGCAGAGAAAAGGGCCGACGATGTTGAGCGTGAGCTATCTGAGCTTCGGGAGGAAATTGCAAATCGCTCGACAGTCTCGGAGGCTGCAGAACGCAATGCACAATGGGCCAAAGCGTTGGACCGCGTGGCGCAGTTAGAGCAGGAGTTGGCAAGTCGAGATTCCGAATCGTGTGAAACCCCTCGACCTTCCGCAGTCCCACTGCCCCCTGTTCTCAACTTTGCCAACGAGTCAGAGATGGAATCTGTGGCAAGACTCGTCGTTGGCCTGCAACGTATCAGGGAGGAGCGAGACGCATTGCGGGGTAGTGTGGAATTCCTCAGTTTTGAGCTCCAGGCCAAGGAGAATGCCCTCCAGCGGACTGTAGAGTCTCAAAGTCGCAAGTGGATCCGCTTACTGCAAGCCGCCGAAGAGGATAGCGTCGCACTCCGATCGGAGCTCACCACCTGTGAACGTCAGTTGGCTGAGGCTAGAGGGAGTGTCAAGGCTACAGTAACCACCCTCCAAAACCGTATTCATCAAAGCCAAGTAACCTCGTTAGCCGTTCTTCTCGCTTTGCAACGAGTTCAGAGTCAACTTGACACCCGAGATACTGGAGTCCAGCATCTGGAAGAACGATATTCTGCATCGTTGCGGGAGATAGACGAGCTTCGATCATCGGCACAATTGTGTGATCGAGAGCTACAGGCGAGTAAAGAGAAATATACAGATGCGATGCAGGAGCTCGACAAGAAGAGGGAAGCCCTGGAACCACTCCAAGAGCAAATGCAAAAGCTTGAGATGCGGCGTGATCAATTGCAGATCTCACTAGACGAGCAAATGGCAGCACTCAAGAATCTTGAAAGAGAGTATACAGCCCAGACCTTGCATATACAGCGCCTGGAGGAAGCCAACCAGATCGCACGTGAGGAGCTATATGAAGCGCGCATAGAAGCGGACCAATTGCGTAATGGCCACCTGAACAGCTTTGCTCAGGAGGATTCTGAGGCTCAAAGCGCCTTGCAACGGCACATTGAAGAGCTCGATCACCGAATTATTCGTCGCAACGATCAGATTGGATCTCAGCAAAATGAAATCCGTCGACTCGATATGAATTTGCGGATCGCCGAAAATGCGGTAGAGGAAATGCGCACCGAGCTAGCGGAGCTCCGATCTCAGCGAGTCTGGTTGGAGAGTGATGCCCAAACAGTCCGTGATGAAAGGAATCATGCCCAAAGAGAGCTTGATGCATGTCGGAACGAGCTTGACACCCTCCGTACGGAGTTCGAGAACCAATGTACGATCCTCAAACTCTCAGATGAGTCGCGTGATACCGAGATTGCGACGCTTGTCGAAATCATATCATCAAGTGCTCTTCAAAGGAGGATGACGGTACACCCCTTAGCAAATCGAAGGTGTGCGGAGGAAGTAATCGCTTCTGAAGAGGTCCCGATACCGATAGAAGGTGAACAACACCATTCTTTCGACATGCGGCCCGCCACAGTCGAACAAGGGACTCAAACAGCCGCGAGCGGTTCATCTACCGGTGATGAAACTCAACGACAAGACTTGGAGAAGCTGCTGCAAGAAGCTACATCGAGAGGTGACACATTAGCAGAGCATTTGAGGCGGTCTTCAGAGGTAGCCAGAGAGGAAGTCGCTCATCATACAGCTGTGTTGGAGGAACGAATCGAGTCGCTCTCAGCTGAGGTAGAATCCTTGGAAGATCGTCTAGCAGAATCACAACGTCATCTCGATGTTGTCCTTCAACAGAATGGTGAACTTGAAGATCAAGTCTGTGCTCTTGAGGCAGAAGCTCTCTCTGCAACTCGTGAGCATGAAGAAGTCATTGAGAAGAATCGCTTGCAGCTCGAGAATGCTGAACAAAGCCACGCTCAAGAGAAGCAGGAACATTTGGAACTTCTGGAGAGATTCCAAGAACTAGAAGGACGATGTGCAAGGGCGGAGGAAATGGCGAACGATGTCGAAGAGCTTACTGCTCAACTCACAGAACAGGAAGCAGCTAAATCCGGGCTCCTAGACGAAATCGCTCAACTCAAAGCTACTCTCGAGGGAAGAACCACCGAAATCGATGGCCTAATGGACCGCATTCAAGAGCTCGACCAATTGAAGGAGGACATTGCCTCCACAGCTTTAGAACTGGCGGCCAAGCAAGCAGTGCAAATCGAACTTGAGGAGGAAATCTCTTCCTTACGTGAAGCTGTTAATGAGGCTGAAAGCTCTTTGAATGAGAATCGAGCTATCGTGGAGCGTCTGGAAGCTGAATTAGCAGTTGCGTCTGAACGGTATGTCATACGTTGGCCTTTTTGTGATCTAACTAACCCCGCTATTAGCCTCAGCTCTATACCACAGCTTCAGACTCGAATTACAACGTTCGAGGCAACAGTAGAAAAATTAGAGGCAGAGCTTTATGAAGCACAGCAAGCTGCTTCCGCTGCGGCGAGTACGACGGTTCGTGATGCGGAAGCAAACGTAAGGATTGTGGAGCTGGAAGAAGCAATCGCAAAAATGAAAGCAGATAACGAGGAGCTTGAACGAGTTTTGACTATTAAAACCCAAGAAATTGACGAATATGATGATCGGCATATCGAGTATGTGGTTTTGTTTATGCCCTTTGATATGCTAACGATATTTTCAAGAATCTTGAAAGAACGGAAGAAACTGGTTACGAAGATCGATGTCCTCAATCGGAAGATACGGACGATGCAAAAGCAAATCGACAGCACTATGGGTGCCGATCACCTCGAGTCAGCTCCAGCTGATTCAGCTACAGAAAATCCAGCTGCAGCTCCATCTTGTTTTGCGCCCAACCACGTCTCAAACCCGGCACCCTCGTCACGACGTACATCTCCCCAAGTATATACTACGGCTGATTCTGTGGCTACTAAGTACTTGCCACTACAGCCATCTTCGAGCGGTCGTCTCTCTGCCGTCCCGTCGAGTGGCTCTCGCCGGGCTACAGCATCCATTGTGCCAACTGATACTGCGATCGCGGTTCAAGCTATACCCAAATCCCTATCGTCCAGTACTCCCCCAGTAACCATCGCTTCTGCCCCTTTCATCCTGCCTGACACGCGTCCAACGCAGCCTCAGGAGAGTCAGGTTCCAGAGCGCCTTACTACAACACCTCCGAGCTCCCAATCTAGCTTGAATCGCAAGCGACGAATGCCAGAGGATTTCGACCCTGCAGCTACGGAACACATGCCTGCGATGCCTGTTCTAAGCACTACGCCTGGACGATTGAGAAAAGCCCTGCGTGAAGGAGCTCCTCCTCGTACAGGGTTTACTCCCAGTCGGTCCCGCAAAAATAGTGCCACGACTATCCACGATCAAGAGCTCGCGAAAGTGGCAAGTGCTGCTGTGGCGAGTTTGGGCCTGGCGGGTAAACTTATGCAAGAGAATCCATTGGTACATTCCGCTTCCAAGGAGAGTAGTAACCAGCCATCCCGTCCTCCCCTGAATCCCAAGTCGAGCGCGGAATTGAATTCTACAAGGGGTATACAGTTATCCTCGTTAGCCGCAGGGATGACCAGTCATGGATCTAAAAGCGAATCAGCCGCCGTACCGAAAGTTCGAAGTGGATGGCTGGCACGCGCTAACAAGGGGACAACATCATCCAAGACTACGGGTACAACCATTCGGCGGCTTAACCGTGCCATAGATACCAGCCCTACTCTTGGATCTGGAGTCATGCCCAAGCGATCCCTATATGTTCCACCACCATTGACCCAGGACTTTGCATAACTCTATTTTCCTGTATGATTCCATTGTTTTGTAGAACTTTGGTAACATCTGTATTATTTTTCTAGCTTCTATGAATGATTTCAATGAATCTTGATCATTAAAGGACATGGAGATAAGTGAGCCAGACGTCCGACAGCTGAATAGAGCGTCATCTCTTTTCTCTACTACAACTAACTTAATACTCTCATTTATCTCGCTCGCTCCTTTGCAGTCAGTATTCACTTAATTCAACGACATATTCACATACAGGAAAACGGTCCGTAATCCCTAATCCGACAAAAGGCTGAGATGGAGCGGTCGCATTTTACTGTCGAGCCAGTAAGTCAGCCACCTCGTCTTATTAACGGAGATGAATTCAATAGCTAAATAAATGTCTTTAGACTAATGATGCCTTGAGAGAAGACCGCCTCCACGACGGGGACTTCACCCAAGAGGTCACGACTGGACTACGAAAGTCGCCCATTCGTCGTGACATCGGTAACTTGTATAAGCCTATAAAGCGATGTTTCTATTCTCTTGATCAAAAACAAGGAGAGGAATTGGTCAAGAACAGGGGACGGAGCCATCAAAGAGCACAATCTGCTACTGAACGCATGATGAACTGCAAAACGAATCGCGTGGTAAGCAGTTGATCTATGATTTGCCCAAATCTCACCGTAATCACGATAGGTTTCCCTCACGTATGGAGCAGGGTTCACCTCGCCTGAAACCAAGCGTCATGGGCGATTCTTGAATCCCGGAAATGCGGGATCTATCCATCTCGTTCGCTCTGTCCCTTCGCTCCTATCCTCTTCAGGTCTCTCCGATAGTGTACAACAATCTCGTCTCCTTGTCGAATCTCGCTTCAAAAGCCAACAGTACGAAGCCTCACCCGACACCAAAGAGGGTCTCACCAAGGCGCTCAGAGCTCCCGCGTCTGTTTATTCCACTCCACACCTAATTCGACCTATTTCAGCAATGCTCAGTAAGAGTGCCGAGATGCTGGGAGAAAGCTTTCGCATCCCCTATCAGAAACAAAAATCGCCGCGACTCCCGGGCCCAATTTCTCGGAATAACTCTCACGAGAACACCTTATCCTTCCCAAAGAATGCTACCTCTGGAGTTTTCTCGCCCAAAAGCCGTTCCTGGGCTAAAATTTTGGGAGGCAGTGTCTTCTCCAATAGCTCTCGTTCTATATCTTCGTCACCTGAGAAGACTTCTTCAGAGGAATTCGATCATCAAAGATCTCTACTATTTAGTCCACGGAGGAAACGAAATAGGTCCAAAGAAACTCACGGTTTCGAAATGGAGCCTGTCCCACCTCTGTTGGTTCCAGAAGCCACTACGAAAGCTGAGGTCAACTCCATTAGTCATCCCAATCCCCAAGGGACAGCGAACTTCGAATATACTCTATCCATCCAACAATGTGCCCGAGTCGGTCTTTCAATGTTTACGATGCAGCTTTTCCTTTTCTATAGCTGTCCACCTAGTTACATGGCCGAGCTCGGAGGTAATGGTATGTTGGCTGTATATACCGTTCTCGTGATTGCGACTGGTTTGCTTCCGTGGATCATGTTTGGTGGTGACGCTCTACCAGACGTCAAGGCTAAGTCACTGCTCCCGAAGAGATCCAAGCAATATATTACAAAGCTAATTCTTTGTGCCTAAACAACATCATCGCCACCTTCCTTCATTGTAGAGGTCGAGCTATGGTCGTGTCAATACGGAGGATATAGATCCTCTGTATATATACTCTAACACTTTTCTCCTGTCATGTATACATCGTTTGAGTATCTGAATATCTGGTATACATTGTTCCTTATAGGTGCTCGGTGGTGTAATAGTCAAAGTACACTTGGATACTACGTCTTCTCCTCATGTTTCACTATGCAGTGATCATCACATCCATACTCTTTAATCTTTTTCTAGTTGCAGCCGATACAGAGATACTGAACTTCTGGTCAGAATCGCCGTACGAGCGGGACGTTCTCCAGTTATGTGCGGAATGGTTCGTCCGTCATTTGCCCATCATGTGGTTCTATGATACTGAAAATGGATGCATTTGGTTTCCAACTTGCTCATTCTTCATCAATCTTCGAATGTCCCTCAAGGCCCCAGCTGTCGTTGGCAAATTCATCAACCATTCTCTCATTGCTTCCTTCTACGAGGCCCATCAGTGAACAAGAAGCTGCTGCTGTGTCCTGTGGTTGGCAAGACCAAGCGGGTGAGGATAAAGCATCCCTAAGATATTTGTCGTGATCGTAACCATTTATTAGGTCGTGAGGATATCTGGGTCGTCCTTGATCTGGATAGCTGGTTTCCACAGTCCTCAAGGTCTAGCGATGCGATTGAACCTATGCATAATGACCAGCAAGGTCGTATGTTCACTGTAAGACTATCCTGGCCTGCTTCTGTGAGCTTCTCTCCTCTAAGGTCAGATTCCAGTGTATGATACTCTCTTTAGACTCCTGTTGACTTCAAGGTCTCATTGCATAATCCTCCTGCTTTGCATGAAACCCCACCAATCCCATCGAAAGCTAAAAGCGAGGCAGTAGATTTGGATCACCTGAAGGACCAACAAAGAAGTTCCTCTAGTATGAAGAGAGAATGGGCGAGCTCGAGACTTAGAATTTTACACATCCAGGCCTCTAGATCAAGGTTCAGGAAAACACCAATCAATAATGGCGGTGTTTTACCCTTTCAAAACCTAGTGTTTCCTTCTTGGTTCCTACCAGCTCCAAAACTGTTACAAGAATCCACGAGCGGAGACACAGAAGAGGCGTTACGATTCCACATCATTCTCGAGCCACTCGTCTTTGGGGTACTTCCCGAGAGCATGTTACCTGGAGTCGCGCTGCTCGTATCTCTCTTACTTCTCGCTCAGATCTTCGCTGTTCCGAGAATCAATGCGGTCTTCGAACGGCTGGCGGATAGGGTCCGGAAAGGCAAGGAGAAAGCAGAATAACATGCACGATATTAAATACAAGATTATATCGAAGGTCCTACACCATATGTTTTGAAAACTTCGGGCCATATATCGATATCTTGTGCACCCATACCAATGACTGTCGGGGGTTTGGCATTCTCGCCAAATAGCTTGTGAGCAACACGTTGAAGATCTTCAGCTGTGACGGCATCGACCTTTTGTGCCATTTCAAGCGCTCCCACTTTGCGGCCGTGCACCAGAATCTGTCGGCCAAGGTCCTCCACTTCCACTGACCGGCTTTCCATGCTCATTGCAAGGGAGCTTTGCAGCTGTTTCTTGGCACGACCAAGCTCGACAGCTGGAACCTTTTCGTACAGTAATAGTGATAGTTGGTGAGCGAGAATCGCGAGTACCTTTCTCATCGATTCATCTGGTGTGAAGGATGCGAATAGACCCAGAAGAGATGTGTCGGCATATATGTGATGGAAGGATGCGCAATGATCAATGGTGTGATAGTGATTCAAAACGTGGGTGTATAGACGTGTATACATCCCTTTCCCGGGTCCGCCCGAAGAAAACGATCCTCCGCCACCCAAGAGCATTTGAATTACTGCCATGGGGTAGATATCGGCATCTCGAATCGAAACGCCTTCGAATGCTACGTATGCATGCTCGAAATCGAGCCCTGCAGCAGGTACGTGCAACGAGCCTCCAGAGTAGTGGGCCTTGGCCGAAGAGAGGGCATCAAAGGACGCATCTGAGTAAGGGCTAAGTGATGGAGATAGTATCGACGACGCAGCGGTGGCAAGAGATTTGTAGAGTGAGGGCCTTGGGTGAGCGTTTTGAAGGAACTGGGGGAGTATAACACGAGATTGAGATGCATTACTTGCAATGGTGGAGTAAAGCGAAGGAGAGAGAGCAGCGGGAGACTTGAGATGACCAAAGTGCTTCTCAGCCAACTCGACCAGTTCTTCGTGAGGCATGCCTGCGCCTGCTATGACAATTCTTTCAGGTCTAAACCACTCTCTTGTCCAAGCACGGAGCATGTCTCCATCTATGAGGTCGATTCTTTCGTCTGGACACAGCGCTGGATTGCCCAGTGTATTGCCCTGGTAAGCCATGAAGTGTAGAGCTTCTGGAAGCATCGTCTCTGGTTTACTATTAAGTTCTCGAACTTCATATCGGGCTGCTTCACGTTGCGTTTCCAGTTCTTCGGCTAGGAAGAGTGGGTTGAGTATCGTGTCAGCTAGTATCGAAACCGCCAACGGTGTTCCGTGATGGAAATGTGAGGACTGATACATGATCGTTTCTCTCGAGCTCGAGGCGAACATTTGACCGCCCAAAGAATCTATTTCAGTGGACATCAAAGCCGACGAGCGGTTTTGCGTACCCTGCCGAAGTTTGGTCAGCATTTTACGTGTCGTCGAGTATAGGTCTCAAAAAGATGGGCTTCATCATTTAGAGGGCCCCTATATCGCAATGCAGTGGATATCTATCGTGCCGAGCAAACTCACCTTGAAGGCCATCCTGTCCAGAATATGGCTTACTCCACTAAACTGGGGGGCCTCATAGCGCGACCCAGCGTCTATGTAAACTCCTACTGCAGAGAAATGCCCAGGAGTAGCTTCAGTAGCCACACGCAACTTGTTGCCTAAGGTGGTCATCTTCGTAGGCAATGGTTCGACGGTGGACGCATAGCAGCGCTTTCGCAGCTGTTTTACGCGTGGTATTGAAGATGAAATATATCTTGCTCTCGCGAGTTGTCCATTTCGGAGCATTTTTTGGTAAGTCTGGGTTGAGACCAAACTTATTTGAATGAACGAGGACGCCTTATCGACTTGACGCCCAAAGGCCTCAGTCCATACAACCAGCTCTTTATACCCAAACAAATAAGATGAGTAGTGATGCTTAGTCCAATTGTGCTTTATACAGTATTTAGTTTGCTACTTTCAAAATGAGCTTCCCTGTGGTCTTTCCTGAAGTCTGTTCCGTCTGCGCTGTAGCAACTCCCTCTGGAGTGAAAGGGAATTCCTTATAAATGTTCGCCTTGAGTACACCAGATTTGACGGTATCCCATAGCAGTGTGTTGTAGTGAAGATTTTCTGCCGGCGTGATCAAATAATTATTGACCCTAGACGCGAGATCAAAAACCAGTACCTCCATAGAGGGAGCAACCTACACAGGACGTGCAACTTTTAGGTTCTTGTCTTTGAGTTTCATGGGAGAGAAAGCAGATACGACTCCAGAAGCATTTCCAAAGGTGACGATTGTTCCCTTTCTGCGGATCATTTCGAAATTACCTTCCCATCTAAAAGAGAATTTAGGCGGCGTCACTTTCTAAAAAGGGGCAAGACATACGTCGCTTTGCCAACACCATCATAGATTCCATGAACGCCCTGTCCTTGAGTGATTTCCCCAACTCGCTTGATTAGATCCTCCTTGGTGTACACAATCACAAACTCGGCCCCATTGGCTTTTGCAAGAGCGGCCTTTTCGTCTGTGGAGACGCTTCCGATGACATGAACACCTCGGGCTTTCAAGATTTGACACATATTGAGGCCGAATCCACCTGCAGCAGCATGGAGGAGAACGTAGTCTCCTGGTTCTGCCTTGTACGCTTCCTCGATGAAGGTGAGTACCGTCAGAGCTTGAAGAGGTACGGCAGCCGCAGTTCTCGTGTCAATGCCGGCGGGAACTGGAAGTACTTTATGCCAAGGTTTTGCAATATACTCTGCAAAAGCAGGCCCGGTTATCTACACCATGTCAGAGTGTGTCTTCATGCTCCAATTTATGTACTCACACAAGCCACGGTCTGCCCAACTTGAAAGTTACGAGCTTTAAATTCCGGATCTTCTAGAACTGCGGGGTCGCTGGGAAGTTCGAGGAGTATCCCTGCCATTTCCTCCCCTGCCACAGCCGGATGTGACTTAACTGGATAAACTCCTGCAAGGGTGATAAGTCAGGGCAATCATAGGCAGCTTTTGGAACTCGCTGACCAGATCGATAATAAGTATCGATGAAGTTGACCCCAGCCCATTCTACACGAATCAGCATCTCATTGGGGGCAGCAGAAGGGAATTCGATGTCGTTCAGCTGCACAGATGTTTAATAAAGACCTCGTGATGACGAAAGATAGCTTGCCCACTTTGATAACCTCTGGTCCCCCTACCGCTGTGTATTGGATCGCTTTGATGGTGCTTGGGTACTGCCCTGTGGAAGACATAGCTCTTGTCCTGAGGATGCGTTGAAAGATGGAGGGGTTTAAGATGCGCATAATGGTTGAGCCAACGATTGCGTCTTATATACCCAGTCCCCAATCATGTAAGCCACTCAGAAGGCTTCTTACGACGTCTGTTACGCCAAAGGCCGTGTTGCTCGCTGATTGCTATTTATACATGTTCCACATAACCCCTGAAGATACTCGAGCCGATGACAAAGCTCTTAGTCCATTGCGAATCCAACAACTCGTCCGGTAGTGAGATAGCCAAACCACTTCCACGGGAGCCGCTGGCTAAATGTGCGAATGTCCACAATCGACAGGACTGAACGAGTTTGCGAGGAAATTGGCTTATGCACAGCAATTCCTACTCGTCTTCTCGCTGTGGCCATATAGCAAGTCGTCCTGTATCACCACCTCATCGCTATATATGATATTTAGGACACCTTCTAAACATTGCATTGTTCGCGACTAGGCCATTATGGAGCATTAGAGTTAGCATTAGCATCTAGGCTGAGTGAACAAATACTTCAACGGGTGTTTTAACAACGAACACAGATGGGCGTGAATGTGGCCCATTCATAGTGTATCCAGTGGTGTCTGAGAACAATCACTTACCAGGTAAGTGGCGAGCACGCCTGGAACGACAGCGTCGGTTTCGACAAACTATGGCGTTGCATATAACCCAAGGAGGAAGTAGTCGCGCTCCAGTTTAGGTGATCAGCCCCACAAGAAATTCATAGTCTCTGCAAGCATGTTGATACGAGTGTTCAAGTTCAAGGAGTCGGTGTTGAGGGCCAAGGTTGCTTCTTGAGCCTCAACCGCAATGCCCTCCAGGATGGAAGTAGAAGATAGCCCTGAAGACAAAGGGCGAACATCAAAAAACGCATCTTCACATCAAAACGTAGAAGAATTGGAACAGGAACAAGCCATCGACGAGAACCAGACGATCAACGAAGAGTACAAGATCTGGTAGGTTCTCCGATACAATCTTCGACACGCGTCTTGCAAGGTTAAGTTGCATTTGGAAGATGCTAAAGTCATCTTGGCGCGTCGTTGTCAAAGCGTCGTCGCCGCCCCGCTCTTGTGAACTCTTTGTACTATTGGCGTATCGCTAATACCCTGGCTTCAGGAAGAAAAACGCGCCATATCTCTACGACATTGTGATAACACATGCATTGGATTGGCCAACACTGACTTGTCAATGGTTTCCAGATAGAGAGGTGTAAGTACCAACCGACGAAATCTTGAAAGTCTGACAAGGAACTATTTAGAGTATCAGGGAAATCGTTCACAAACCACAGACTACTCTTGGGGACTCACACGTCTGGTCAAGCCTCTGAGTTCGCCCAAATCGCCAGTCTTCAATTGCCGAAACGAGATGGATTACCAGGCGAAGAGAACATTGGGAAAGACCAATACGACGAGGACAAAGGAGGTAAGCACCGTAGAACGTATTCCCTCCTGCTTTTTCTCATCATGCCTCAGAGTTGGTCGCGCCAGCCGTACCTCGCTCCTCTCCCTTCTCAATTACGCAGAAAATCAATCACGATGGCGAAGTCAACCGATGTCGATATATGCCCCAAAATCCCGACCTCATTGCAACGAAGACCACATCCGGAAACGTCTGGATCTTTGATCGAACAAAACACCCAAACAAACCAGACAAAGAGGGTATCTACAAACCCGATATCGTACTTATTGGTCAGGACACAGAAGGGTAGGTGGAACTTTGCTCTGTCTCCCGGAGAAAAACACCAATTGCTTGCATAGGTTTGGTTTAGCTTGGAATGAATCAAAGACTGGCCATATTATTTCCTCATCTGAAGACTCAACTGTATGCCATTGGTATGTTTTGACACATTCGCAGATTTTATTTGACCATCGCCTAGGGACATTCAACAGTTTCCTCAGAAAGCATCCCCCTTGTCGCCCTTGACGACTTTCAAGGGACATGATAGCTGCGTTAATGTACGTTTAACCTGGTTAACCACTGTATGTCACTAATACTCGTATAGGATATTTCCTGGAATGCTTATCAAGAAAATGTCTTTGCAAGTGTAGGCGATGACGGGTATCTGGTCATGTAAGTGCATCCTGTGAGCATAATTTGATGCATCTCATTTCCCTAGTTGGGACATACGGCAGGGAAATACCCCCGTCCGTCGTGTTCATGTTACTGCAGGGTCGAAAGATCGGCCTGAAGTACTATCGGTAGCATATAGCCCGTCTACTGAATTCCTGCTCCTTACCGGTGGTGGAGACTCTGTAGGTTCTCCACTGAGTTCATTTACACCTTACTGATGAACTGTTCGTCCCCAGACAATAGCGCTTCATGATATGAGAAGCATGTCCACAGAAACTGCATCGCATGGCGGGACAACTCCTACGAACAAGTTACATACATTCCACTCGCACACTGACGAGGTTATGCATGTCGTGTGGTCGCCTCACGTTCCCTCTGTCTTTGCGTCTGGCTCGGCAGACAGAAGAGTTAATATCTGGGACATGGCACAGATCGGTATGGAGCAGACACCAGATGATGCAGAGGATGGACCGCCAGAGTTGTTGTTCGTTCATGGAGGCCATATGGCTCGCATCGCCGATCTTGGCTGGGCTCCCAATATCGAAGACAAGTGGACGTTGGTCAGTGCAGGAGAAGATAACGTCGTGATGGTTTGGAGCCCGACTTGGCGAATTTGGGCAAGTGACGAGGTCAGACCGAGAGCGGGCGAATTGGAGCGACGTCCCAAGAAAGCGGCTGCTGGTGCTGGTGCCGGAGCAGCGGCTGGTTCGGAAGAGGAGTCTGTTTCGGATGAAGAGGCAGATGAGGACGAGGATGCAGATGAAGAGATGAGTGGAGAGGGCGAACCCGGAGAGTCGGATACGGAACCTGGAAGATCAGCGGCCGGAGGGTCAGTGCGATCATCGGTGGCACCGTCTGTTGCTTCCATGCGTTCTGCTGCAAAATCTGTTCGTGATGCGATGGAAGAAGACTAGTCGACTTGGGATAATACCAGGCGTATACAACTTTTATCATTGCACATCCCCCAAAATCCTAAGCGATGTAAACAAGGAAGTTTCATGGATAATAAAGTGCCTCTGGGGCCTATTGATTAAGATAATGATACATGTAAATGGTCGAGCAAGGGAAGGACCCCAGCATATGTAGTGAGACTGGTATGCTTGAGAAGAACACACTTTTTTGATAGTAAATAAGAATGTCTCATAAGAATGTCTCATCGCCCAAAGAAGAGACTGAGAAGTTGGAGGATACCTAGAGCAGATCATCAGAATGCCATTCCGACATTGCGGCTCCATCTTGCTTACCTCCTCCTATCACTACAAAGATAATGATACTGAGTGCCGTATAACCGATTGGCGACTTCTTCTTGAGCTTCTCTCGGGCGGATGGCTGGACAGCTGTTTTGCCAGCGCGCACATTACTCGCGAACTTTTCGTTCTTTTGGCGCATTTCAAAAGCGGTAGGCTATAAGAGTATTGAAGAGTTTGTAGATACACGTCCCATCGTCATTGTCGTTGAAAGTACGGGCAAGTGCAGAAACCGGCGAGTTGGAAATGGACCATGATGAGCGTCTTCGGTGATGGAGAACAGGAGAGAGATAACGTACCATGGTGAAGAGCTAAGGAGTGGTGTCTGGTTGCAAGGCGGGCTGAGAGGTTCGACGATTGAGACGTGGCAGAAAGCAAACTAGGGGTCACCTATGATCGACCCTCAATTGGCACCCGGCACACACTATGCCAAAGAAAAAAGGGTCTCTTAAGACCGCATTAGGCAAACATCAAACCAAAATGCATATTATAAAACAGAAGAAAGTGATGGAAACACAGAAGGAGATGGCTATAAAGGCAAAATCCAAACGAGTCAAGTCGAAGGCGAATGATCCCGGCAATAGAGGCGCGAGACGGAAGATGACGATCCATTACTTTTTAAATGATACTATTCTTCTCGTTGGTGAAGGTACTAAAGATCCATGCTCGTCTCTGAGCAACTACCTTACTGACCCAAGTTGTTGCCTATTAGGTGATTTTTCTTTCACCCTTTCGCTTGTCAAGTCCCATGGAATATCACCAGAACATATCACTGCAACAGCATTTGACTCAGAAGCTGTGTGCTACGACAAATACCCTTGGTGCCGAGAAACAATCTCAGAACTGCAAACATCGGGAGTCAAGGTCCTATTTAATGTAGACGCGACAAAGCTGGGAAGTTCCAAGGGTCTGAAAGGGATGCGCTTTACAAAGCTGGTGTTCAATTTCCCTCATGCCGGTAGGTATTATCGCTCCCTTGTAATGTCAACCTCTGCTCATCGTTTCCAGGCAAAGGGATAACAGACCAGGATCGTAACATCCTGAGCAATCAAGAACTCATCGTAGGATTCTTGAAATCTGCTCCTCACGTTCTCGCACCGGGTTTGTCCAATGTTATACCACCCATAAAACGGAGACAGCCCGAAGATGAGTCGGAGCAAGAAAGTGAAGGTGAAATGATCGAAGAAGATACTCCCAAGGCCTCGCGGAAGGGAGTTGTGCTTATAACCCTTCGTGATTCTCCCCCTTACACCCTATGGTAAGTTACTTCACTAGTCTGCGTCAACCCTAAGCACGAGTCAATAGGAATGTTCCCAAACTGGCCAAAAAGCCTGCCAGTGGTCATCCCCGATACATCCAAGTAAGTCCGTCGTAACGAGATATCGTACCTTACAAACCAACCTCAGATACGGTCATATGCATTTCATCCTGCCCAGTATCCTGGTTATGTACATCGACGCACAGCTGGACACCGTGGTGAGAAAGAATTACCAGTCCTGAAAGAAAAGGAAGGCGTAGTCGACGCAAGAACTTGGGAGTTTGAACTCGCCTCATAGGACTCTCTTACTTATATGATCAAGTACACGAAAAATTCCTGTTTCAAGCCAAAGGACAAAAAGGAGCGAATGTGCACAGGTTACCAGCACATCTTTGGTTTTTTAAACAATTACACTCTCCCAAGGACCCAAATAGCTATATTGGGTTGCTCCAGCAGCCGTTTCGATGACAATCTTCTCCGTCACGAAGCCGACCTCCGTAGCGTAGAGTTTCAATGTGTGTTTCCCCGGGTTTGCGGCGTGCGTTGTCACCGTTCGTACGATTTCTTCTGCTACGAACCCCTTCCAAGCTGCGGGGAGATTCCCGTTTGTAGCATCAGCTGGCATGGGCTGGACAGTGATCGGCGCTCCACCGTCGACAGCAATTGCGTATCTAACCAGAATAAATCGACCGTTTTTGACAATTAAACATCGAAGAACTTACGTTATGGGGTGCCCTGGATATGTGTTCATGGTTGGCGCGGAATAAACAGTCACGGTAATGTTACCTCCCTTGGAATTGAAGGAGTAAAAGTCGTATTCCCTGTAGACAGATTCAGATACACACTTGATGAAAGATGCGACAAATGGCATGCTTACAGTAATGGTCCTGCTCCCGCCTGCCAACGGGAATCGACCTGGATGGCTGGGCTCACAGCAGACAGGTTCCTGCCATAATCGGGGAGTACTTCCCAAGATACACCGCCGACGGCGGTGGACCTCGAATAGTGTTCCGTCTGAATAGAAACAAGCCCTTCACTTTCGACGAACCCATGATAATCACTTGGGACGGTCGTGCGATTGGCGACCAATGTTACGGTGGTGGACTGACCGGAGCTCGCCTTAAGAGTGACAACACCTGTAGGAGCGGATCCAGCAGCCACGGCACTCCAATCGACAGACATAGAGACACGCTGGCCAGAGGATGCATCTTGGATATTTCCGCTTGTTTGACTCAAACGAAGCCATCCTACATTTGCGGCGGCAGTCCAGCTGAATGCTTGTGGCCCTCCCGCGGAAACTTCGAAGTAGCGAGATTGGCTGGGAGAAAATGGTGTGAGAGGCATAACGGTCGGTGGCTGATGAAAGTTAGATGAAAAATAATTGACAAGGAAATTAGACCGTACCGGACAGTTGTATCCCTGAGCACATTGGTTGGAGTTGTCACCTGGCCACGCTCCTTTAGAGTCTTCGATTGTGAGCCGCATAGGCCCTGGAAGAGCAACTTGTCTCTTTTGGACACGTGTAATGGAAGGCATAGTGTCGAGCATAGGTTCTAAAAATCGCAGATGGTTAGCCTTCCTTGTAGAAAACGGTCTGCTACGTACGCTGCCAGTAATAATAGCCCAGATGAGTCTGACTCGCCCTGCAGAAATAATAATTCAGTTTGACCAAATCACTTTTAGAAATTGCTTACATGTGGTTCCATTTGCCATTTAATAGAGCATGATACTGGTCTCGAATATCCGCATCGTACTCAAAAAGCTTTTCAACAGAATCGGCCTTGACGTTGGTCTGGCTCCTCGCTTGACTGGCATACAGCTGGTTATAGCCAGCGTCGATATACATCGCCTGAGTCGTCCTTCCTGCAATTACGGGCCAGTGGACGAGTTGGAAGTAGGCAGCATAGTAGTCGGAGGAAAGCTTTTTGGTCACCTCTGTGGACTGGGCAACGAGTGTGTCCCACTCTTTCATCACACCCTCGGCTCTGGTATATAGAGTAAGTATAATCAGAGAGTCTAGATAAGACACGAAATGACACGTACTCGCGATAGCTGGTTAAGCTATACATGGTGCTATTGATAAGCTCTGGTTTAGCTCGGATATTGAGGAGGCTGTAGCGTTTGACAATATCGGCAATGCCTGAGGCCAGGGAATCCGAGCCGAATTCTCGTAAGGCCCATTGCTTGCGGTACTTATCAAGATCGTTCTTTGTCCAGAGGGTTGTGTTCCAAGCGTAAGTCATGAAGAAGTCGATAGATATCTCGTGAGGCTTAAGATCTCCAACCTAAAGAAGGTAAGAAGAGCCGGGGCTGCTTGTCGGATGACCTACGTTAACGATCCAAATCCTATCTGCGCCGTAATTCTTTGCCAATTCCAGTTGATGATGGAACTTGCTCAAAGAATGCGAGTTGCCCCATTTATAGTCACGGGGGTCCCCCACATAATCTGGGATTAAATTAGACGAGCTGACGGGGTAAGGGGAAAGAAGCCGTACCAAAGTGATAATAAACTCCAGAACCTCCAGATCGAGAACGTTCTTCAGCAGTAGGTAGGCGTCGAATATTACCCCAGTTATCGTCTGTCCACAGGAGGGTCACATCGTCTGGTACCCTCATACCCCGTTCCTGAAAAAAAGGTTGAGATCTCGCTTGCACCGCGTTTGGAAGATTCCTGCTTACGTAGTAACCTTGCACTTCCTTGTACAGACACCATACTTGCGGCACTTCGCTTGCGTTCTTGTTGAAAACGCTGGTAATGATTTCGCGCTGACCTGCTACAACTCGCTGGAGTAAATCGATATTTCCAGATTCATCAAGTGGAACTGTGCGAGGTGGTTCGTTAACGACTAGCTTAGCATATGTAGTGATATACTCACGATCTCCAGTACCACGCATACCGAGAGTATAAACGCTCTCATATGGGGAGCCTCTTTTGACTCCATCAGTCCAAAATTTCGTGAGATTCTCACGGTTGTGGTCCCAGTTCCACTGGCCGGACCCGAATTGATACCACTCGACTATGATAGTATTTAGTACGCCTTCTGAGTCGAATTAGGGCACAACTGACCTGGACTAGAGCGGAGCATGGGCTCTTGATGTGAAGTACTCATAACAACTGAATAAACAATTTGTAAGTACAAACATATCTGATGATTATAAACTTACTGCCGTAGTAGTCCGCAGTGAACTGGTTGAGGGGATCATCGACGCCGAAGGCAGAGTTCCACATAGCTGTAACAAACATAAGACAGCCGATATGTAACACGAAATGGTATTCATACTGGGCCAGAGGTAGTTCGCTTTCAGCCTCAGCAAAAGTTCGAATACTTTTGAGTAGAAGAATCGATTGAAAGGTGGCCGTGATGCAGATGTTCCATTTGAGAATTTCTCGATAACCCAGTCAGTCAGTGCCGGTTGCTCATCGTTGAGGACTAGAAATTAATGAATTTCGAAAGCTAGTAAAAAAGAAGAACTCACAGATCCCTCTGTACTTCACTGATGGTGAGCCATGAGAGCAGGAGGCATTCGGGAGTGCATAGATTTTGCTATGAGGCTTGTACGGAACGTCGGCCCACCAATACCTGAACATAATTAGAATAGAGACGATTGATTCAATTGACTCTCACCATGGAGATACCCCCGCCTGTTCTAAAAAGTCGTAGATACCATAGATAGTACCCCGCTTATCCGCCCCAACGATTACGTATGCTGCCGTCACACCAGAAATTGGGTTCTTAATGACTTCTGATACTCCAGCTTCCCATTTACCCTGGATAGCGGTTAGCTTGGGCTTAAGATTTGTGCTCGATTGTTGAGCTAGGTTGATGAGATTTGAGCGACCAAGGGTTCCGATGATGATGGGTATAGATGATGAAGAGGATCGTGAACCCGTCTGTCTGTTGAGGTCGCTAATCGTAGGGCTATTGCTAGACAAGGTGATATTGAGGATGGAAGGTCGTTTCCCTGTCACTTTCTCAAGATCGTTTTGCAGGTCCAATGCAGCACGATGAACTCCAGGCCAGTCAGAGGAGTCGATCCATATCGTTGCAGGGTTACTTTCAGTTGCAATGGCATATTGGGTGGATGTAAAAGAGAGACAGGTTGGACCACCGATAGCAAACGACTGTGGAAGTGAAACGAGTGCAAAGAAGAGAATGGATAGCGAGTACCGCATCATGAGACAAACGCTATGGGTGACGAGTCGACACTTCTGGTGTTTTATGAAGTCTTGCTCCTGGTTGAATGTCGGAGGAATTTCTCCGCCAGATATGATGTGACCAAGCGAAGGGGATCAGAAGCACGTACTTGCAACACGCACAACATTAGTTGCATGCGAATTACTCGCAGGCGTGGGACTGCTTTGAAAGTACGAGAAGCAGTAGGCCAAGGAGATTCGGCGAAAGTCACTCGTCAACAGGCACATCGCAAAGTCCTAGAATGCGATGAATGTTCAAAGAAGGATAGTCTTCCTTTCACGTGCGGCCGCTTGTTTCAAATCATTGCATAGTTTCGGTCTTCTCTGAATGCAACCACCCCCTAAATGTCGATTTGATTCCTAAATATTGCCGATGGAATTTAAACCCTTCAACGTCAAGGCCCCGTCTCGGACCGGGCCCGTAGAGCACGGTCCTAATAAGATGGAAGTTTCCGCCATCGGTACTCTTGAAGGTAACTTTGGTTAAATTTCCTGTTTTCCGTAACTGAAAATCGTCAGAATTCGTTGTGTAGAAAGCGGAAATGACCCTATATCTCTCCGAACTCAACTTGAATATGAAGTACCATCCCGTCTTCTCGTTGATTACTATTGAGAAACATTGGTTATATTGCGTAGCATCGAAGGCTTTATGGGAATCCGTTCTAGGATGAACCATAAGTTGTAGTGCAATCAGTGATGATGACGAGGTTGGAGTCAGAATACATCCTGCTTTTGGCCCTACTTTCATGTTTCGCAAAAAGGTCAAGGGAAACCCGGACTTGTCATTCAATTTTAAAGATGAAGCTCTGTGGAAGCCGGATCTATACGAAAGGTTTCCTGTAGCTAGCGTGACGGCTATCGCATATGACAGGAGCCTAAGCATCTATGTGTGCGGTATGGATGCGGGTGGTTCCTCCTCGATTAAGTATAACCAGAATTCATCCTAGGATTATCTAATGGAGAGGTTCATCTCTATGGATCTGCTCCTGTGCATCATGTCTTTGTATCTCCTGATACCGTACCGGTCAACCATCTTCAGATTGTACCCACGGCGAAGAGGGTAGTTGGCATAGGTCTATACCAGTATACTCAATATGCTACTCATGATACTGAATGGTACCATAGCAAGTAATCGACTTGTTGTCTGGAGTCTCGAAGGGAAGCTCACGGCAAAGGCGCTGTCCTCTGTGGAAATTCCTTCCGGAACTGTGTATGCATCTCATCTTAAAGTTTGATATATGCTTTTCTAATACTGTATATCCTAGGTTTTTGGGTACATCGTCCCGCCATAGCCATGTCCGAGACCCTGAAATGGAATACGAATCGTTCTGACATATACACCAGGCCTTCATACCATATTCAGATGGGACTATTGTTACATTTGATCTCTCACGTCTCAGCATGTCGCCCTCCAAAGTCATCCCGCCGCCTAGCCTTTCCGACGATGTGGTTATGGACCTAGCCCATAACATTCATAACCTCGATGAACTATTAGTAGCAACATATGGCGAGTGTGTTTGATTCGTTATATCCCGCAATTTTCTCAATTTCCAACAGCGTCCATATATGTATGGCATTTCGTCAGTGAAAGAGTATTGCGCACAACCCAATTCGACTACTAACGGAGGACCATTAGACCTCAAAGATATATGGGCGCACTTTCAATCTCCCGGATCAAGTTCCCTTGCATCCAGTCTGTCTTTCAATGCACCCTCAGGAGAGTGTGTTTGTCGCTGGGACTCTGGATGGTCGACTCGTGTTCTGGAATATCTCTGAAACCGAGCCTCTTTGGGTCACAACTATTTCGGAGCTAGTCGGTGAATTGAAAGAAGATCAAGTTGAAGAACGATCGCTCGAGCCTATCTTCAAACTTTCGTGGACTTTATCAGATAGTGGCTCTTCATTGACTATCCTTGGAGGAAGAGGAGGAAACCAATCACGTCTTACTACCTTGGGGTTTTCTTCCACTTCTTTTTTGACTTTGGAGCAGCTCGTTCCCGAGAAGACCGTGGTTCATGATCCTTCTTTATGCGAAGATATTAGTGATTTCGTGGTTATAACTCGTGAAAATCGAATTCTTACACTGCAGAAGAATAGCACCGTTGTTATATTCGGCAGTGAAGACCGTGTGGACAATGGAGAGGCCTCCCCCGGCCCACTTGAAGAGCCATTCATTCCTTACCAGTTTCGATCCAGTATTCTCGCAGGCTATGTCCTCGAGTGCTCTTCAGACATACCTCCACAGTTCATACAATTTAACGACGTAACCAGCATTGCAACAGGTGGCCTTGCCATCTCCAAGGACGGTCCCGATTCACGACTAAGTAAAGTGAGTCAATAGTTTATCTCCTACCAGCTGAAGTAACCATACGCCTAGTATGACCCTCCTCGGTTATTAGTAGGGATATACGGAGACCGTATTCTCCGTTTTGATGACGCCTCTTCAAAGTACCTTCTCACAGAAGGTCCCTTGGCATCCCCATACCCTGCACCTCTAACGTCGCTCTCCATTGATATTGGCTCAACCCTCGAGGAGCCTCTAGTATTTGCATCGTTAGAGGATGCTTCAGCATGCGAAGTCCAACAACTTGAATTCATTCCGGCATCTCTTGAACTATATGTAATCTTCAATTCAGGAGAAATTCTAGTATGGAAGTGGCACCACGAACAGGTACCCTTTGAAGAAGTTAAGGAAGCAAAAGACGGCCGCTTCGTAGATATCACTTCCTTGGCAAATGGGACTACTTCTTTCCAACCTAGAGTGCTGATAAATGCACGGGTGGGTGCGGTCTCAGTTTTGTCGGTATCTGAAGTTGGTCAGTGAGTCAGTTCTCCTATGTTCATCAGCTGATGGTCGGTTAGGATTTACGGCCATTTCGTATGCTAAGGGATCTTTTATGTTGATCGACATGAGAGGACCTATAGTAATGACCGAACAAATGATTCCGGCTACTGAATCAATTTCGATACTGAAATTCGTGGTTTGCAAGCAAGATGGTCAGTCAATAAGAATTATATTAAAACCATAACTAATATCAGCACAGAAAAATCTCCAAGGAAACTATTTCTTGCCTTGTTTCGTGTGACAGGTTCCATTTCTCTTCTACGCATCACCAAAGAGAGCTCGCGATGGGTACTTGGAGAACGAATCGACATACCATCAAGGAAGGGACTTGCCCATCCGATTGAATGTTTCCTCATCGATATCATGACCGGGGAGGATATGACTGCCACAGCACACAGCGTTGGGGATCTATTTTCCCATCACAACACTGATACGAGGACTCCCAGCTCCATCTCGTCCGCGGAGTTCTATCGAGTCACTGTGTCCCATGATTCGACGAGTTGTCATATCGGTTGGAGCAGTAAAAGTATCTCCTCTATACCCACTCCCAAGACTGCCACCGCTGGGCTCTTGCGACAGAAAGGTCAGCATGCAATGTACATTGAAACGTACCAAATTGTCTTATTACCACCAAAGATTCGACCACCTTGGCGCTCTACGGAGATAATGGATCTGTTACGATTTTATCTATCCCTAAGTTAGAGACAATCACTCGGTTCGAACATGTCATTGCTCCCAGGTCAGTTTCCTGCAGGAGAGATACGTAGTTTGCTAATCGACTTCTGTAGCACCGTAAAAACCCTACGCACAATGTCAAATCTTTGCAGCTTTAGTATTTGCACTCCCACAGGAGTCGAAGTGTGGTGTCTGTCTTCGTTGACAAAGAAGTTTTTTCCCAGCATAACTGTGCCAATGGAAGCTTCTGCGGAAGACCAAAAGGGGATTGTCTCCTGGCTGTTTGGAGCAATGCGAAACATGACGGGTGATGAATTTGACGCACTGGGTACTGAATCACCTCTCCTCATTGAAGCTTATTTATACCACCTATAGTTGCAGGGCCAAATCGTCCTCCACCGCTTGCACAAGCGGATGAGCCATCGGATGTGAAGGGGGCTTTGGATGAAACTATGGCTGCAATGCATGAGAGAGGGTGAGTTTCTACTCTTGAACGTGAAGCAGACGTTTGACCTTCACTAGGGAACTAGCGAAAACACTCGCCGAGCGGACCGAAGACTTAGAGCAGCATGCCGGCACAATGGTAGAACAGGTAAGTACTCTCTACTCTATGGTAACCTTGATTCTCATTCTGTCCATTCCAGGCTCGACGGCTAGCGACGAAGGGGAAAAAGTCCAAGTTTGGGTTTTGAGTATTGAGGACGTGTCAAACGGAACGAATAAATGTTAGTAGAGGATTAAGGTGGCAACGAAAAGTTGGCATAATGAACCTTGGTGGCTGAGCATGATGACCTTGGAGCGAACATGGGGTGGAACAGTGGGCAGTGGGTAGCGTCTGTAGCGTCTGGATATGAGCTCAAACATGCTCGCCATGTACGAAAATTCGCTCAATCGTCACGTTGATAGCATAAATTCCGTCTATCCACTTTAACTAAGAAGGTTATCTCGCACTCTTTGCGGAAGTTGAGCCGATAACTGTGCAAATCTGTCATCTCCAATAGCTTCCCTCTCCATTTTTTCCTTATATTCCAAAAGTCGCTTGACTTTTTCCGACGGTGGAGGGTCATCGAATTCGTTGGACACAGGTCTCCGCCCTCGCCCGGGAACTAAAGGTCAAAGAAACAAGAAGGATAGATTATATGTGAGCTGTCGAGTTATGACAAGGACCGGGACGTGGCAACGGCACGTACCTGGGTAGGACGATGGAATCATTTCCGGAGGAATATATCCCAGCTTGCGGCGAATTGGAGGTACAACCGCCAGCATTACTGGACCAGTGGTACCTATAACTACGGAATAAAAGTAGACAGGCGATTCATGGGCCCATCGTTGCTAACGGTTTAAACATTTCGGGGATAGCAGATTAGCCAAGTCTATGACTATGGTAGTAAACTCAGATTAATTACCATTGTACGGAATAGAGCGGCCATTTCAGGACCCTGCGATCAAAATGAGAGGAGTGGTAGGGGTCGAAAGTGCGTATGGGCCAGCAGGTAATACAAAGATAAAGGGTGTAGACAAAATCAAGCTAATATCAATTACCGTATCAATACACCGGTTCGAATTCGTCAGGGAAAATATCCTGCTCTTGCTCTGGCTCTGGTTCGAGTTCTGGTTTTAAGATGTCCTCTTGCATAGCTTCCCCGGACATATTTGCACCTTGTCCATCGCCAACGCTTTCAGGAGGACTAAGGGACGAAGATGCGGCATCTTCCGGTCCCTCCGTGCCTCCATCTTCTGGTTCACCCTCAATGTCGTCTTCTCCCTCAGCATCCTCATCACCCTCCTCATCCTCATCCAGTTCATCGACCTCTTCTTCCTCCTCGTCTGCATGGAACGAAGTACTATTATCCTTTGCTTCATCAGCATCTTCGAGAATAACACGACTCGAAGGATCCTCCACCAGTCCTTCATCTTCTCCATGCGGCAGTTGCTCTTCCATCCCCGCCGAGTTGGGCGAATAGCTAAGCCACTCTGGCAAGTCGAAATCTCGTATATCTGTGACCAGAACGGAGACCATGTGGACGCCAAAGGGAAGAGTGTCGCGAGAAGCGCGGTTGGGGTTGTACTTGGTCGCCTGCTCCATCAACTTGCTGCTTGCTCGGTCTCCATGAGGTCTGTGGTAGACAGGAGAAAGGGAAATCTTCTTTTTGGTATAACCTGTGGTTGACTTTGGCTTCTTCTTCGGAGCGGTAACAATTTCTGGGACTGAGGTTATATCCATTTCGAATTCGATGTCACGTTTTCGCTTTCCTAGGTCGGTCCCCTTTTTTCCCTTCTTTTTCTTTTTGGAAACTTTCTCTACATATTCCTCGTCTCTTCCGTAGGGCAACCCAGGTGATAAAGGGTCTTCCATGTCATAATCATCTACATAAACGAACCTAGATGATTTAGGTTCCTTTTTGGGCTTGTGTATTGGCGCTCCGATCTCCATCAGCTCCTCCGCCGTCGTCGTTAGTTTTGGTTTACTCTTTCGGGCAGTACCATTGGCTTTTGGCTTCTTTTCGGGACGATTAGGAGGGCGGGAGTGGAGTTCCGCTCCATCTAGATCAGGTTCTGAGACCGAGGGTTCCTTGTTATGGGTAGATTTACTGATTAGCTGTCGAGCGTATCTGAGGATCTTTTGTTTGTCATGCTCCTGCTCTTCAGCAGTTTCGCCACGAAATCCGGTCGGGTCCATCACCTCCAGCTGAGGGATTCTGTCTTGTAGTCGAGACACTTCATGATTGAGCAACTCCTTCTCTCTAATACGAGATCGAGTTTCGACTTTTTGCGCGCGTAGATGGCGCCGTCGAAACATTTCATCTGTGAGATCTGCGGGTTTCTGTAGCTGGAATAGAGAGTTAAGAAATACACCGTAGAACAGGACCGGAACACACCAGAGGTTCAGGGACATCTTGAAGTGCATCTTCTATCATTTGTGTAGTAACAAGTTCGAATTTTCCCGTTTCAATCTGAGTTTGACGCCTCAAGGAGTGCATGACTTCCGCATTGCGAAAGTAACTATGAAGCGATAGATTGGCTCCTTCTGTTCCTTGCGTAGCATCTCCATGTACATCCAAATCACATTCAAACTTGATTTGATCGATGATTGCCCGTGCGTTGGGTAACGCTGCCGAGTTGGTCGTACAGTGTATCACTGTCTCAGGGGGTATAGCGCCTTTGAGTTTTTCTTTCGGTTTTGAGTGCGATAGAACGACGATACACAAGAAAAGAGAGGAGATACGCAGGGTCGTCAATCAATAACCCAATAGCAATCGTCGAAACTTAGCTACAAACCGTCATTTGCAATGGCTTCGAGGATAAGTAAGTCTGCATCATGAGTACCAAATCCCACTTTCCGGGTCCTTTGCGGTAAAATACGTCTCGTTGGCCCTGACGCGGGGTGAATTTCTTGTTGAGAGTGGGCTGGTACCTCATTTGGGAGGACACTTGAAGATGACAGAACGTCTGGATCTTGCACTAAATGACCCTCAGGTATGTCTAGAGGCACCGTTTCATCAACGTTTTGGAGAGCGTCTATCATGGAGGAAAGCCAACCTTGGACACCAACCTCATTCTCCCTTGCTCGTCGTTGGAAACGATCAATAAAACAGGGTTTATACCAAAATTATATGACGAGGATCCTTTTCCTCGGGAGGAGCGGTGGGACCGGCTTTCGGTAAGCAAGCGGAGAACATATGTAAGTACCGGAAAATTCGATGGTGATGATGTGAGCCGCTTCTTGGAACTCGCCAAAAGCACGTCAGCGAGTCGTATGGCCTTTATAAACCGACTCTCTCAAATCACAAGACACATGGGTTCATCAGCTTCATCTTTCGCCAGTTCCTCTTCAGGAAACGGAATGTCTACCAAGGCCCAGAGTCTCGTTGAGAACGCCATCAAGGACGACTTCATCACTGTCTTCAGCAAATCGTACTGTCCATACTGCAGACGTGCGAAGAACATCCTCAACTCTCTCGACCTTCCAACCGGGAGAACAGTCAAGGTCTACGAGTGAGTAGAGGCCCGCCGAGTAGCCCGTTCTAGGATCCATCGCTGACTGAGTCTCACTCTTAGGCTAGATCTTAGAGGTTTGAGATTTTCTTTTGACTAATCTTACATGTTTTCTAATAATGGCAACCAGATGACGGTGCTGCGATCCAGCGATACCTCTTGCAGAGGACCGGTCAATCCACCGTTCCCAACATCTTCATAAGTAGGTCCTCACCTCTTGGGGAAAGCTCATTTGATTTACTCTATCTAGACCAAGAACACATAGGAGGATCGGATGACTTGGCTGCGCTCAACAGCAGGGGACAACTCAAGAAGCTAATAAAGGCGGAGCGTGCTGGATCACCACCCGATGATAATTGAGGTTCAGGCCATAGCTACCTTAGGGGCGATCGTTCTCCTCTCCCTTGTCTCGTCCATTCCGGTCCAAGAGGGAATTTACTACCCTACTGTGCGAATTAATACACTATTCCCAATAAAACTTCGAATGTAACTTTGATTGTTGAGCTATTCATAGCGTTAGGTGATGGGTACTGTCTCTCCTAGCACGTCGAGATCGTATACCGTAACACGACCAAAGAAGTCGGAGCTTTGTTCAAAGATGAGCTTGATATGATCGACCGAGTCCGAGGCTAGAGTCTCATCCTCATTTACATTGGTTGGGCTCGATTGGCTACAGTCCCCAAGGTCGAATTGTTGCTTCCGGTTGACGTCTTCTGGGTACACGTACTTTAAGAGTCTCCATGCTGGGTCTAATCTTGCAGTCCCCGAAAGTGATGCTGCATCCTTGGCGATCTGAATGGAGACTCTAGTCCCGACAAATCCTCCTTGAAAGGTGATATATAGACGAGTTGGTATGACTGACGTCGCGAAGGAAAGCTGTATCCACTGAGGAAGCCCTTGAGTGGATGTCCAGCAAGTGCCGGGATCCCGATCCACTAGGCTCTTACGAGGTGTAGATTTATCAAGGGTTGAGCTTACTCTGTAAATAACGATAT